>LTAE01006078.1:6183-32712 GCA_001647135.1 Pontederia paniculata | reverse complement strand
GAACTTCTCAATCTTGACCTTTCCATCATCTGTTGCCATCGCTCCCACCGCCCACTAACACCGTGGCTCTGATACCAGTTGTTGGGAAATACGAAGAACAGAAATTGAAAGATCACAAGAAACACAGAAATCACACACAGATTTTACGTGGTTCGGAGATGGATCTCCTACGTCCACGGCCGTCGCAGAGTGTTTTTCACTATGTTAATGTTCAAAACCACAAGATACATAACCGCTCCATAAAACAAGATATATATGATGGAGCTAGGGCAACCGCCCATAGTTGGATCGGCGCCAGTAGGGATTGGATGATCAGTCTCCATCTGCTATCTCCAACAATATAAATATGGACGAAACTAAATAACATGAATTTAACAATATTGATATTTCATTTAATCAATCTAAAATATGGAACTTTAATAATATAATATAATATAAATATGAGCTCTTTGAGAATGATTTCAAACTCTAAAAATTAGATCATATGCCAAATCTAATTAAATATTACCTTCATCATTTCTTTTTGATGAACCATATATACGAGATCAAATTCGAAATAATGATTTTCGTTATTTAAATTTTGAATCACCTACCCTTTTGAAGAATGAAATCACCCTCGTGTGCTACGACTGCATAAGGGGTGGGATAGAGAAAGAGAGATATTGTGTGTGTGTGAGAGAGAGAGAGAGAGGGTTAATCGCCTCTCACTTTTTCTTATCACGTTGTTACTAGTAAAAATTGATTCAAAATTGAAACCAATAGAATTATGTCCCAACTTAATTTTAACATATTATAATCTCTTATAAACTAATTTATTTATTTTATCATACCTATTGTATTATATTATTTAGTATATTTAAATAAATATGACATATCTTAGAATATATAATTATATATAATATTATATAAACATATAATATATATTTTAAATTGGGTACCTATTTTATAGATTTTATATTATAATTACGCTACTTTAATTTATAACATATTTTTCAAGTTGGATACATTATATCTCGAGACGACTTGACAGAGAACTAGTATATTGATCATAAAGTTTTATATAGACATCGGATCAAGATAAAACTAATTTCTTCTACACATCCATATATTGAACGAATAACCTATTCAAAAAGTTATTTTAAACAACTAGAAAATATAATATGGATAGAACTAAAAAATATGAATTTAATAATATTGACATTTTATTTCATCAATCTAAAGCATGAAACTTTAATTATATAATATAGATATGAGTTCCTTGAGGATTACTTCGAGATCTAAAGGTTATATCATATGCTAAATATAATTAAATATTAACTTCATCATTTCTTTTTAATAAACCATATCGAATTCGAAATATGATTTCATTATTTAAATTTTAAATCATCTATCCTTTTTTAGAATGAAATAATTCTCATTTTTTTCTTCTTTTTCTTCGAATTCAGCATCATATCCTTATTCTCCTTGTGCGCCCTCGTGTGGTGCAACTGCATGAGATCAAATAGAGGGTGTGGGAGACTGATAGGGAGATATTGAGACAGAGGTAGAGAGATCTAGGGTGGGGTGGGGTTAATCACCTCTCAGGTTTTTTTTCTTATATCGGGTTGTTACATCTACGAGTAAAAATTGACTCCAAATCGAAATCAAATTAGAATTATGTTCCTACTTAATTATAACATATTATAATCTCTTATGAAATAATTTATTTATTTTATCATATACCTATTTTATTATACTATGTAGTATATTTAAATAAACATGACATATCTTATAATATATAATTATATATATAATATTATATAAATATATAATATTTTTATTCTTTAAAATTTGGTTGAATCTAGATAATTGCAAAGTTCTAATTTAACTCATAATGTATTAATATTGATCTAAACTTAGATCTAATTGTTGAAAATCCGAAATAATATAATTGGGACGCATATCCAATTTAAAATTTAGTTATGGTCAATCAAATCTTATATGCATTTAAAACAGTATTTAAATTAAACGTTGAAAATAAGTAGTAAAATGATAGAAATTTAGAATGATAAGTTTGATTAAAAATCAAATTAATTTATATATAATCACTTAGAATTTTTTTAGGGTGGATGATGAGGAAATTTATATAGTACCATAATAGAAAAAATATAGGGGTAGGTGGAGGGGTGTCTCTTCTCCAACCACCTTCGCCAAACTATTAGGTTAGACTTACTAATAATTAAATTATATTTTTCCAGTATGTCACCGCAAGAAAAGTTAAATGAAAGTGAAAGTGAATGTAACGAGAATCAGGTAGTCTTTAACGTGAAAAAAAATCATCTTACATATAGATTTTTCAAATGAAATAATTTTATCCATTTTTTGGATGTTTTTATAACTCCTGTATTTTTTTTTAAAAAAGTTATATTTTCTAAGAAATATCTTATTATATAAATTAACATCAACGATATATTATATATAGTAATATCATTATTTATGACTTATAAGTATTCCAACAGAATAATGCATATATTTGTAAAATTTTAATTATGTAATTTTATCGAACTTCTTGATGATTTTTTAATTAAAAAAATGTCTAAAATTTTCCAAGATTTAAAAGACAAAAACTTTATATTAGGTCGGGTCAATTTTTTAGATTTTTTATTTTCGATATTTCTTGTTTACACCCCTCAACTTATTAGAGGTTTATGTTTTGAAAAAAAGTTGCATTTGAGTAGAGGTTACTCGACTTAGATTTACTTAGACTTGCATACCATGAATGATAATGAAAAAGTAAAAAAAAAATCCTCAAAAATGTGAAACATGTTTTTATTTTAAATGATTCAAAAAGTTTATGGCACATATTAAAAATCAGTTAAGCTAA
Source organism: Pontederia paniculata (assembly GCA_001647135.1). Taxonomy (NCBI): domain Eukaryota; kingdom Viridiplantae; phylum Streptophyta; class Magnoliopsida; order Commelinales; family Pontederiaceae; genus Pontederia; species Pontederia paniculata. The sequence goes on along the minus strand of LTAE01006078.1, from coordinate 29,849 downwards.
ACCATTTAATAAGGGCGGCGCCAGCACAACAATAAAGAGCCCATGCCACGTCCCCATCACTCAGAAGTATTGGACGTCGACGATCGACTCTGAGAACCCCGACAGGACAATCCTACGGTCGATGTTTGTTAAACTTTTCTCCCGGACAGCATGTGCAGATCATGTGTTCTCTGCCATTTTGACAGCTGTCCTTCTGGCGCTGCCCGTCGGGTCGGGCGAACCCAGTGGCAACTCTAGTAAATACAAGGAAAAATCGGGCGAGTGTCGGGTGTGCAAATAAGATTCCATTGGAGAAGACCTCTTCGATTCCTTCATCGCTTCCCTTCTCGCTCCCTTCGCCGCCGGCGGCGTCGGTCGTTCGCAGTGGAGAGAGAGAGTGAGAAAGAGAGAGAGAGAGAGAGAGAGATAGAAGCGCAGAGATGGCGTTTGCGGCCTTCGTCGGAAGAGTCCTCTTCGCCTCCATCTTCCTGTTCTCGGCTTACCAGGAGTACGATCTCGCCCTCTCGCTAGATCTGTTACTCTCTTCTTTGAATTGTGATCCTCTGCGTCACTTTTTAGTTCCTGTAATCGACTTCGGTAGATGTCGTAGAAAGATTACTAGGATGTTGGAGGGCTCTCTTAGTCGTTGTACTCCGAGCCGTGTGGAAGTGTTCTTATTTAATCTGTTGCTGTGGATGTTCTTTTGCTAAGAGTTTTTTAGAACGTTTCATCCACCGATGATTTGGAATGCAGGATCTAACTGCTGCTGTTCTTGACTTCTTTGTTTTGTTTGTTTTTTTTATTGATTTAGCTTCTTGCTATGTGTTTGAGTTCAAGAGTTTTGTGCTGCGCGAATTTTTGCCGTTAGCTATGATGTTGCTCAGTCTTGCATTTTCTAGGAAGAAGTTTATGAGTTTATGCTTAAATCATGAAGTGATCAGATTCGCGTTGATTTAGATCCATTTCAGATTGTTAGAACAGTCAAAGGTTGTTCCTTGGGAATATTGGTGCTTTCTCCGTCTTCAGTAGAACAGTGAACGCCTTGTTTGGATCTCTGATGTGGGCTCTTTAATGTCTAGTTTCTTTTTTGATCCTAATATAGGAGATATTACGTGGCTGTAGCATGTAGATTTGTGCCGGCGTTATCTTTTGGCAAATTACTGTAGACCGGCTTTTTGAGCGACCTGATCACCGTGGAAGTGATGGTACTCATCGTTGCTCAGTAATTCAATTTGACTAAAAACTTTGCAGCGGGAAGGATGGAATCGTTATCAGCTTTTAGCAGAAACATTGTTTTAGATAGGACAATAAGCATATTTTCATTAATTTTGTGGGAAAAAGGAAAAAAAAGAAACATTGTAGTTTGTGTTGTTCTTTATCTAATACCAGTAGGATTTTGATTCCTGAAAAACAGGAGAAATTGTACTTATGAAAAAGGAAAATATTTTTTCCGGTTTTTGCCTAAACTAGGACTAAATTTTTTAATTGCAACTTTTTCATATATATGTTTTGTTGTTAAGGACACTTGATTTGTAAACTACAAAGGTATTTATTTTCTGTTTAATTTCTACTATGGTTTAGGAAGTCAAGTCTTCTTAGTGACAACTGTTATGCTATATCAAAATTACTTGAGCAGGTGAGATGAGAAGTCTGACATATGAGATATTTGAAGAGCTTCTATCTGAAATGCACCAGATGTATAGCACATGTAAAACAAATGTTTTTTTGTTTGATTCATTGTACTATTGGAATTAGAACCCATTAAGGTGCCGAGTTTATCTAATGTCAAGTTAGCATGATATGTTTTTGTGATTCGCTTCTTTGAATACTCTGCTATGCAAAATTGTAGTTTTTCTTGATAGGGTAAAGAGCATGTCAGCTAATAGATTCTTTCATGAATCACATAATTTATCATTATCCATTTGTTAATATCCCGCCTGTGTATTTACTGATGTGATTTATGGTTATTTGTGTTCGCCTTTTATGGATGCGTTCTTGATTTGCACTTGCTTTGTTGGTATTTTATAATGTTGATGGGTGTATTATGGAAAAGAGTTAGCCACACAGTTCTAAACTTTGAACCATCCAAAAGATTGTTCTATTTAATGAGTTATGTAATGTTTATAAGTCCATATACAATTTTGCCACTATGCAAGATATGGTCTGTCACTACTGAGTACAAAGACTTAGGAGATGTGAATTTTAAGAATATATTGCTCACACATGACTTATTATCATCATCTGAATTTAGACACACGTATATGATATATGTGTGTTGCCAGGACGTCAGAGTTTTACGATGGTTACATTTTTCTTAAGTCCTTATTATCACTTGGAACTTTTAGGATTATCGAATTTGGGGTTGATGGTGGGCCTGCAGCAAAGGCTATTTCTCCAAAATATGATATTTTTGTTAACCATGCTTCCTCTCGTCTGGGAGTGAAAGTTCCTGAAGTTGAAGTAAGAAATGTTTACACTTTCTTTTTCATGTTTGTTTTGGAAAATTCTGCTTTATTTATCTGCTGAAAATACATAACATTGTTCTTCCAGGTGAAACATGTAATTGCTGCTACCATAGTTCTAAAAGGGCTTGGAGGCCTATTTTTTATCCTTGGCAGCTCTTTGGGGGCGTACCTACTGGTATGTTACTATTATCTACATCACTACAGATAGATATTTGAGTGTTGGCATTGGTCTATGTTTCTTCAGTTCGTTTTTTTATACAATAGTTTCTTAATGAAGTATGTATTCTTGGACAATTGTACACCAGTTGTGACATCCTAAATCTGTACTTAATCTAGTTATGTATGACCTCCTGACTCCCCGATATATTTCCATACTTGATTATGTTCCTGAGTATGGTGAAACCTAAGCATCCTTATTATTTAACGTTGTTGCATTAACGGCTTGTTTGGTTTGAGGATGGAGGAGGGGAAAGACAGGGAAGTGAAAGGGAGGAGAGGAAAGGAAAGATAATGAGGGAAAAAATGTTAACCTCGTTTGGATAGGTGTTAGTAAAGGGAAGGAAGGAAAAGAGAGAAAATAAGGACAGTTTCGTAATTAAAAAAATGAGTTGTCTAAATTTTTTTCTCCTCCTCTACACTCCAAATAGAGGTTGAAAAAAATTTGAAAGAATGAAGGGGACTTCCCCTCAATTCCCCTCTCCTCGGTTTGCTGGCAGTCTTTAGGATCATAGCTTAAATGCTGCCGGTGTTATTGCCCGCCCCCTCCCCTCCCTCCCTAGCTACCCATTCGATAGATAGTGAACCTTCGCAATAATAAACATCAGTTTCTCTTGTTTCCCTTTTTTGAGAATTTGAATTATGTTTAACGAGCACATCCATGAAGTGTAGCACAGTGATAGATAAAACATCAGTCTCTACTGATTATAGTACAATGCAGCTTCTCAATTAAATATTGTTGCTGAACATTATAGCACAACGCAGCTTCTCAATTAAATATTGTTGCTGAACATTATAGTACAATGCAGCTTCTCAATTTGGCTTTAGTCACCCCAATCATGTTCGACTTCTACAACTATGAAATAGAGAAGCCGGAATTTGTAGAACTTTTTGCCAATTTCACCCAGGTTGGTTTGCCTTCCACTTCTGAAGTAGTGTGAAGAACAAAATGGGTTAAACTAAACATGCTTTTGGATCAATTTTCTGTTGCAGAATTTAGCTATATTTGGCGCATTACTTTACTTCCTCGGGATGAAGAATGCAATAGCAATGAGACAACCCAAAAGAAAGGCTCCCAAAACTAAGACATACTGAGAAGATACAAGATAAACGAGCAACAGATCTTTAAAATGCCACTGGCGGAATTTTTTGCACTTATTGATGCCCTATTTGTATCAGACTAATTTTTTTTATGACGGCTTCATCTTACGAGCAAGGGTTATTATGAGAAATTTTATTAAGATCGCACTACAAATTTGTAGACACGAAACTTGATTCAGTGCATAAATACTTATTGTGCTTGATTAGCGCTTAACTTTGAAGAAACCATCAATTTTATAATTTGGTCACATTTCTTGGGAAAATTTGGGGCTTTCGTTTAACTCGAGATCCAAATCAGAAATTTTTTCACAACCTTATTCTATCGAAATAAAAAACTACAACAACCAGCAGCAGCTCAAGCCTCAGTGATCTGGCCGCAGTCTTCGATCACGACGTTCTCCGACGTGCGACCGCTCTGCGAGCCAACTTTCTCCATTGCCTTCACGACGTCGTAGCCATCCACGACCTTGCCGAACACGACGTGCTTACCGTCCAGCCACGTCGTCTTCTCCGTGCAGATGAAGAACTGCGAGCCGTTAGTGTTCGGACCGGCGTTGGCCATGGACAGCACGCCGGGACCCGTGTGCCGCTTCGCGAAGTTCTCGTCCGGGAACTTGTGGCCGTAGATGGACTCCCCGCCGGTGCCGTTGCCGCGGGTGAAGTCCCCGCCCTGGCACATGAACCCGGGGATGATGCGGTGGAACGCGGAGCCCTTATAGTGCAGCGGCTTTCCCATCGTCCCGATCCCTTTCTCCCCGGTGCACAGGCACCGGAAGTTCTCGGCCGTCTTGGGGACGGCGTCGGCGAAGAGCTCCATCACCACGCGCCCGGCCTTGGCCTTCCCGATCAGTATATCGAAGAAAACCTTAGGGTTCGCCATTTCTGAAACCACAAAAAAAACCTCTAAAGATTGCAACTCGTACCAAGTAACAAGATTGAAAGAAAAAACATTTTTTTACAGCAAAAAGATCACATATCCGTCTCATACGAACGATCCCTCCTAAAACTAATTAAATCAAAAGAGGGGATGATTTGGTAAGAAGACGAGTATAATATCGCACAAGTTTTGAACTCAGCAGGCTGTTAAAACTTAGGCCTGTCAAGTCTTCGATATGTGCTTCATCTTATCAAATCTTGGATGCAAGAACAGTAAACAAAAAATCCAGAAGTGTGATAAGAAAAAGATGAAGAATCCTTGGCAAGCATGAATGCAAGCAGAAGACGAGAATGATACCTTTTCTCGACTCCGAAAAAACTGAGAGAGAGATAGTGGGAATGGGCGAACTTGACGGCGTCGCAGGGGGTTTCTAGGGTTTAAGAAGAAGCAAAATAATGCTCTCGTTGGACTTGAGCGAGTTTTAGGGTTGGATTGGCCCATTAACATTGGGGCCTATTTGTTGCTGGATTGAGATCAGTTACTAAGAATTTGTAAATACTTGGTTAAATTTATGGGGAAAATGGGGGTGCTGCCTGTTTCAACACAGCACCATCCGGTCTAAGCACAGCAGCCATCAGATTATATCATTTTAATCCTGGCCGTGCATTTTATTTCCAGCATAATATAATATTTTATTATTTTTTTAGTATTCCCACCAAACCGTCTTCCCCAATTTTTTTCCCAAATCCAATCGTGTCCTTTCTTACTTCCCTTCCTCCCTCTCCGTTCCTGCTGTCAATCCTCTCCGGCGATCTCTTTTTTCACCGGCGATCTATCTATGACGTGTCGCCGCCGCGTCGTGTTGCCGCCGCACCTCTCCGTTTCTCTTCGCTGATCCAGACAGGTGCATTTTCGTCTCTCTCTCTCTCTCTCTCTCTCTCTCTCTCTCTCTCTTTCTCTCTCTCTCTTTCTCTTATATGAAGGAATTGTAGCCTCAGTGTCGTTCCTCTCCAATAATTTTTTGTGTAGCCGCTTCACCTCTCTCTCTGCATCGCTCTTGCACTTGCGGCACAATAAGGAAGCTGGTCTCTTGCACTTGCGCCCACAACAAGCAAGCTCGACTCCAGCCCCAACGCTCCACAAATCGCTCTTTGGAGAGGCCGAACACGAAGAACACAACTAGACTCCAGCCTTGCACTCCATCACCACTTATCTCTGGTAGGTTTCTAATCGTATGAGTTGGTCATGATCAATTGACATTTATTCGAGTTTTTTCGATCTTTTCGCGCTTTAGATAATCCTGAATTGAGCATAGAGACTAAGGTTTGATCACTTTAATTAAATCTTTTAGTTATGTACAGTAGTTATAACTAACTTAATGTGTGGATTATTTTTTACTACAGATCATATTTTTCTCATGTTTTCTCATTGCGATGGCAATATTACTTCACATAATTCACACACAGAAGGCCAAGATGTTGCACAACTTGAGGTGCAACATGGAAGGTATATGATGCATTATGCATATTAAGTCTTATTTTTGTCATTTATATTATATTTTCTAAGATTTAAATGCATTTAAAACAGCATGCATCATGTTGACAATGTTGAGAATGAAGGGATTAACAAAGAGATGGAAGACAATAATATTTCCATAAGACCATGTGTTGGCATGACATTTGGCAATGAGGATGAGGCGTACAATTACTATAATATGTATGCTAGATGTGTGGGATTTTCTGTACGAAAAGATTACACTAAGAGATGCAAGAAAAGTGGAACGATTATAAGTAGGAAGCTTGTTTGTTCAAAAGAAGGTCATAAAGATAAAAGACAGAGTATGGGCAAAGTTACAAAACAAAAGAGATAAGTTAGAGATGGTTGTCTTGCAGGAATATACATTAGTGAAAGAATGGATGGGCAATGGGAAGTAAAAAAATTTTATGAAGAACACACTCATCCTTTAGCTACCCCTTCGAAGATACCAAATATGCATTCTCACAAAGAATTCTCGAAAAATACTTGTGGGTTTATGACTACATTACATAGGGGTGGATTAGGCCCATCAAGAATAGCTAAAATTCTAAAGTTGTCTGGGGAACCCAATATTACTACTCAAGATTGCATTGACCACTTGAGAGCAGAAAGAGAGAATAATGTTGGTCAAGAATGTATGAGTGTGATTTCTTATTTTAAAGATAAACAAACGAAAGATGAAAATTTCTTTTATAAATGGGAATTAGAAGCAGATGGCACATCAAGAAGTTTCTTTTGGGCAGACAATAGAGCGAGGGATACTTACATGATGTTTAGAGATGTTGTTGTATTTGATACGACATATCGGACCAACAAGTTTTGCGTGCTCTTTGCACCTTTCACTGGTATCAATCATCATAGACGTTCATGCTTATTTGGTTGTGCGTTGCTTGCGGATGAAACAGAAGAGACATTTATTTGGTTATTTGAGGTTTGGTTGAAATGCATGCATGGAAAATATCCTGCGTGCATGATCACCGATCAGGATATCGCTATGAGTAATGCTATTCGTAAAATTTTTCCACATACTAGACATATATTTTGTTTTTGGCATATCCAACGGAACACAATGTGCAATCTTCAAGATTTATATGCACATGATGATTTTAAAGTTGATTTTGATAAATGGATATTTAAATCATCAAGTGTAGATGAGGCTGAAGCTTCATGGTTTTCTTTAAAGGAAAAATATGATATTTCAGAGGGTCACTGGCTAATGAATATGTATAATAGACGTCATCAATGGATACCAGTGTATTATGAAGATTTGTTCACTGCAGGCATGCGCACGACACAAAGGGCTGAAAGTATCAATTCTTTCTTTGACGGTTTTGTAAATGCAAATACATCATTGCATGAGTTTGTGCGTCAATATGATTTAGCAGTTCAAACTCATCGGGAGGCAGAAGAACGAGATGATTTTAAATGCTTTAACTACAAGGCTGCCTTAGTTTCAGAAAATCCACTAGAGGAATATGCAGGAAGTAAATATACCGAAAATAATTTTTGCATATTCCAAGAAGAATTTAGAAAAATAAACTCGTTCTTTGCTGAAAAAAATTTCAAAGATGTTGACAAAGTCATCTACTCGGTTTATTTGATTAAAAGAGAAGACAAAGGAAAGAATATTGTCGAATATAACAATAAAGAAGGAGTTTCAATAAGTTGTTCTTGCAAAATGTTTGAAAAAGGTGGCATATTTTGTGCTCATATTTTGCATGTCTTAAATAAGAAGCGAGTGAGAATATTTCCGGAAAAATATTTGCTTCATCGTTGGACTGTTGATGCTCGGTATTCAAAGGAACGTAAAGTTTATGACAACGCAAACGATGGTCAATGTGTTGCGACTACACTACAAAGATGGACTTTCCAAATGAATCTTTCGAAAATTAAAGATATAGGTTTGCGTTCATTTGGGCATTTACAATTTTCAGCTCCGATTGTAGAAGATGCTTTGCAAAAAATTTCTGCTTATCAAGTTGAAGATGTAACCCAACCATGTTCAACCTCAAATCCGACAGCCCTTAGTGTCAACCCACAAGGTCCCGAGTTCGTGGTACGTGACCCAACTCATGTAAAATCTAAGGGTAGACCAAAGAAATTTGCAAGAATTGAATCTGGCGTTGAGATCTCTATGTCACAAAAATATAGTTGCAAAAAGTGTGGCAAAAAAGGTCAAAATGCTCGTTCTTGTCCATCAATCAAGGTAAATAATTTAAATTTTATCATTTTTACATTCCTTTTACTCGAGCAAAATTGATTTAGTTCCATTGACAATGTTATTTCTGATTTGAGAACAGTATCAAGGTGTTCAATGATTTGAAGAACAGGATCAAGCTTGTAAGTTGTCAACATTAGTTTTATCCATTTTAGTCGCCGAATATTAATTCCTTATGTAAGAAAGAAATGATTTGATGATGACAGTAACGGTATGGTTGTAAACAAATTAAATATGCATATATCTTGATATTCCTATATTTTGTCTCATCTCTTGGTTGTTAAAACTTGTCTAATGTTTTTCCATAGTAAAACACTCAAGATTGGCATGCAGTGGGTGAGATCAAAATGAAAATGTTCAAAATAATAAAACAAGAATATAAGAAAATTTGAGAAGTGGTAAGATGTTAAATTTTTAGTCTAGAAACATCACATGTATACAGAAACATGAATCATTGATTTACAACAAGCTATCAAGTATAAAGCATAGCATTGGTTTTATCTAATTTTTTTATTATATAGTATTTGAAAATTTTCTAGTACTAACAGTTCTTGTTATCATTTTCATAGAATTTTGTGTGATTTTTCTAGTGATTTGATTGTAGCTGCACTTGATTTGCAATTAACAATCCGAGGTGAGAATTTGTTATAAGTGATTAGTGTTTAATCCTTTTTAATGATTGATTAAATTAATGTTGGCTTGTAAATATGCAGTGGACTATCTTGAGAATGATGCTGATCAAGAAAAAAAACTAAGTTGACATGGACACCTTCATCCAAAAGTATACGAAGCTTGGCATCATATGAACTTGTAGTGCGGCAAAATTACTTTTGAGGATAATGTTCTTAGTGTGGCAATTGTAGTGTGACCGAGCTCGTGAACTTTTGAGGATGTTGTTCTTAAGCTAATTGACTTATCATGTATACTTTTTAGGATAATGTTCTTATGGACTTCTGATAATAATGTGATCACCACGTCTTTGTTATATTTCAGCCGTGATTGTTTTATTTGTGGTTTTATGTGTGGCAACTAATGATAATGTGATCACCACATCTTGTTTTGCTTCATGATGTTTTCCACAATAACATAATTATTGTGATGATGTTATTTGAATAAAACCTCTTGATTTCAACATTTTTTTCTTGGCTGGCTTTTGTATTTTTCAAGTTTTTACGAGTAGTGCAGGAATATATTTTTGATTCATTGAGAGGTATTGTCATTAGAAAAAGAATATTGAATTAGAAAAAGTGAGATTTTCAAATGTTTTCTTTGTTTTAAAATAAATGAGAATAAGAAAAGAAAAAAAAATGCTTCATTCTTGGAAGGTGGCATCTAATAGAGGAATTAATAGATCCTAAGATGATTTATTGTCTAGCATCTGGTGATTACATAGTTGAAAGCAGTTGGCTACTTCTAGTTTTTATCTATGCGTGTAAAAATCCAAATAAATTGTGATTCATTGTGTTCAGTAACCAGCAACAGCTAATAAAAGTTGAAAAGTTGATCAATGAATAGTAGAGTATTAGTGTTAAAAACTAGTTGCGGCCCCTGCAAGTGATTACATTATACCAACTCCATATGGTTGATGTATATTTTTCTTTACTATAAAAATATGGAATGCTATGCAATTACTGAATAATATCGTGAACACACCATAACATTATAGCTTTAACACATTAATCACTTCACGAAAAAGCGCTTCCTACAACATTCTCAAAATAAATATACAAAGTGATACAATTCAAGTACATTTGCAATATTCAAACAACAATGAAGTTTCATTCCTCTAGATTGTATTCTAAAGAGAAATTAAACATACATACACATAAAAAAATAACCAACAATTTCATTAATTTACGAAATTGATTGTGTCCATTTCTCAATTCGTTCCCAGCTTGACGGTGTCCTTCGACTTCATTTTCATTTTGACCTCCAACTTCTACCTTATTATGATCTTCAACTTCCATTCTATTATGACCTTCAGCTTCCATCCTATCGATCCTTCGGAGTAATACATTTATCACTTCATTTGCCTGAGGTTCGAAAGGTGGGTCCAACCATATGAAGTATTGACATGTTCCAATTTGCTTGCAAAAAAAACGTAATATTTTGAATCATGAAAAGTATAAAAAAATACAAAAAATAAACTAATTCAAAGAATATAAGAACATTTATTACTCACTCCATAATTTCGACAACCAAAAAATCATCGACCAGGGTTGTGTTCAGTCCAAAAAATCATCGACCATGCTTATATAATTATCGGCATGTCCTACAAAAAGCACATGAACTCAAAATAAATAAGCAAATTAGTGTCCACACATTGCAAGCTATTATTCCTCTTAAAATCAAGTTTTAATGAGAAATATTCGTGCTAACTTTAACCCATGTAATCTTTTTCCATTCATCACAAGTCCATGTACACATACTATGTAGTAGTGACATTTAAACTAGCTAGTTCAAACTTATTCACATATTCATGCATGCTTCTCAAATGTTTATCTATGTAATGTTTAGAACATAAATTTTAAGAAACCAATGATCAAAGGACCAATTAAACCAATTAAATTTAAACTTCAACTAGAAATGTTCATTGATATATGTAGATTGGCTGCTTCAATAGTTTTTTTTACTTTAGTAAAATAATTTATAGCTAAGGCCAATGGCAACAAAACAATTATACAAAATAATACCCACTGCATACTACAATTCTACAAAATAATACCCACAAAAAAAGTATGCAATAAAGATCATGATAATAGGTAAAAAAAAAAGAGTTTTTATCCATCCTTCTCTTTTGAACCTGAGCGTTGAAGGATTAAGAAGATGTCAAATTAGAGGCTACAATTCCTTCAAATAAGAGAGAGAGAGAGAGAGAGAGAGAGAGAGAGAGAGTTTCAAATGAGGGGGCAGAGAGAGAGAGAGAAACGGAGAGGTGCAGCGGCGACACGTCGTAGATAGATCGCCGGTGAAAAAAGAGATCGCCGGAGAGGATTGACGGCAGGAACGGAGAGAGAGGAAGGGAAGTAAGAAAGGGCACGATTGGATTTGGGAAAAAAATTGGGGAAGACAGTTTGGTGGGAATACTAAAAAAATAATAAAATATTATATTATGTTGGAAATAAAATGCACGGCCAGGATTAAAATGATATAATCTGATGGCTGCTGTGCTTAGACCGGATGGTGCTGTCTTGAAACAGGCAGCACCCCCATTTTCCCCTAAATTTATTAGTGGATTTTCTTGAATAAAAAAGAGTTAGTAATTATAAATTCTTATATTTTTTATTTGCGAAAATATAATTCATAAGAAACACGGTCTTTTTGTTACTGCTAGTTTAGAGGGAAAAAAACTTGATTTTTTTGGTTGTTGCTAAAAACTCTCAAATTTTACTGTGATTGATTGGCAACTTTTTGCCAAAAGGGAACCTGAATCAAGCAAGAGTTCCCCAAAAAACCAGGTGATGATGCAAGTAATGTAACCACTAGAGATCATGTTGTTTGTCAACAAATAAGGATTCTTTTCTACTTGAGTAAAATGGAGGAGAAACAAAGCCAACAAATGTACAATTCATGAACAAGGTATGCCAAAAATGGGAATGAATTCGTGTGCAAGATTGAAAAGAATGCACTATTTCATGCTGTTTTCTTTTTTTCTTTTTCTTTTTCTTTTTTACTTTCGGTTCTATGGACATGGAAGCAAAAGGCCTAACAGTAAAAGGATGCACATGATCCTAATGATTTTTTATGCTTTATTGGGATATTTTCAAATTTCAATGTAACCTAAATTCAAATTTTGGAAAATGAAATAGAGAATAAAAATTGGATCATTGACAGAATCAAATGAGCCTCAGACTATATGATCATCTAATTACTAATATGATCATTATCGAATTCATTTCACATAGTATACACGTATATACAATGCATAAAATGCATTATCTACTTATTAAATTAGATGTGCTATCGATAATATTAAAAATTTAAATTTACAAAAAAAATAATATTTTTATATTTATATTTTTAATATTTTTTTTCATGTATGAACGCTGATAACTTTGATCTAATTCAAAGTTTAATACGTGGACAACTGAAAAATAAAATTAATTTTAATACAAGTAACATCAAGGTTGAACTATTGACGTATCTAAAAATTTAAATCTATAAAAAAATAATATTTTATATTTTTATTTTTAATATTTTTTTCTTTTCCCTTGTCACTATATATTTCTTTCGGTATAAGCACATCTACGTTAATGTTGAATTCGTAAGTATTTTTTTATCGGGTGTTTTTATCGTTATTCGTCATTCTTAATGATTTTTTCACACCTCCAATCAACTTTTTAATGGCATGCATCACACTAAAGAGTGAAGAGATGCTAGCACACATGCTTGTGATTGGTTGATGTGCATCATATGTTTCACGACCTAACTATAGTTAATTAATCCCAATAATCACATGTGGCTTGGCTATCGAATTTGAAAAATGTGTGTGATGTACCCTTTGATATATTTGATATATTTAGCACCAGAGGCCTCTAGAATGACAACAAAAGGACCTAGTAATCAACTCGATATATATTGTTGCAACTTGCAAGGAGGTGTATGGCTTGGCAGTCCACTCATATGGGAATGTGAGAAAGTTGTATCTACTTTCAAAGTTTGACATGAAAGCTTGTTGCATTTCTTATACTTTTTTTTTCTCCCCATGACATTTCGAAAGCCATATCTAATCAACCCTGAACAGGTGAAATGTTTTCTTTCGTGTGCTCCATCCTGAAAAAAAAAATGATGCATGCAATCATTTCTTTTTACAGTCGATGTAATGTGTTATATGTCCTCATCTGCTCATCGGCACAAAACAGGTACACTTTTTGGTCAAGTGGCAAACAAGCATACGTGACCAAAGAGTTAAATTATTTTTACTTTCTGATCACAAGGGGATGGCTGCTAATTTCATAGTCATTCATATATTGTGCTATCATCCACAGTATTTGAAAGATTTTTTGTAATTTTGCATCGTATCATTTTATAATTTTTTTGTTTGAGTAATAAATTACCTAAGATTATCTGTTTTCATTTTCAGAATGCAGAATTTAGAGTTTTGGAATAGTTGAAATGAATTGAATATGATAAAAGAGTCAGAATTAATAATATAAAGAAATCAGCTCGACAAAACGCCTCACATAACACAACAACATAGGACATTTTCTTCCACATAGGCCACATCCTCTCACAATATTTTATTCAAATCGATCACACAACACATTGTTTCACGCAGTTTTTTCAGCCATGTACTAGCCAAATGATCAGTCCATGTTTTATTCATAAAATGGAGCAATCTTAAAATTCAAAAAAGTTTGGATATCCATGAACGATTTTTTTTATATGTTCATCAAGCAAATATTACGACCGTCGAATGCAAGACTCCGATGATCAATTCTACCCCTATAAATAGACATGTAAATGACCTTCAAAAATTAATTTTGAACATTTTGGCATCTTTTACTTTGATGGATAAGATCTAAATTAGATTTTTTAGTGCCAAAAAGAGGAGAGAAGGCTTGAGCAATGTTGAATATCAAGATTTAGAGTATGAAATTCATTCTTCAGTATTACTCGACTTGCATTCATTACAAAAGATCATCATTCGATCAGTGAAAGTTATTTTTAATTTTTATTAATTACTTATTAGATAACCCCATGTATTCTATAGCATAATTCTATATTAACTAGTGGAGAGATATATTAAATCCCGTTTATCCTTAAGTTATTTTTATCTCTGAATTTCTTATGAAAATGCGTATATCATTTTCATTATTTTGGTTGAATCTTTTATATCAGCTTTATTTGGTTCAGTACTGTTAATATAGGATTCCAATTAATCTTTTGGATTTTTTTGTGTGAAATTGATATTTAATCTATATCAAAGACAACATGCACGAATCGTGTTGTTTGTTTGTTTATTTTTTTCACTTGGCTGATTTACCTATCACTCAGGCCATTATGGATGCAAAGCAAACCAGTTTCATACATTAACACGAGCCATCTTCTATCGATACATGACCTACTCAAGTTAATTATGCAAGTTAAAATTTTGGATTTGTGAATCATTGACTCACTTAGTTGAAGGTGTCATTTACAGAGGTTTGCATCGTTAAAACATTTTATTGTATTGTATATTAGAGTCGATTCAAGTCACCAATTAAGTTGATATTATTTTATCTATGTATTAGAGGCATTAATAGTGTAGAGTACTTTTCGACCATTTTGTCATTCTGGCAGGATTGCACATAGGGGGCTCAATAGAGCATGCTAAGGGTGTCCTTGAAGGGCAAAATAGTTCCAAGATAAAGATTTGAATGTCTTACAATCTTGAGTAGTGTAGGATCTGTCTCCTACAATTAAAAAGAACACACTGTCTATACCATTTCGTCATGTCTCCGTCCATCAAATGAAAACCAGATAGGGTTAGTTGAGAAAGAAATTTGTGGCCTATGAAATGCTAGAAGTGGCTGGCCAATGAGATAGCATGTATGCACATCTTTACAAGTCCTATATGTCGAGCTACATGTAGTATCCGAATTAAAATTGATACCAAGTGATTAATGAGCATAAACAAGGTTGTCCATGATAAAAAAAAGGACAATGTGCTTGTTTGAATGCACTGAAGATATATGTACTAAAGAAAAGCAAGTGCATTAGCTAGAACAAGCTTTGCAATTTTTCTGGTCGTCATTATAAATTTCAGGCCTAACTATGATGAGTCTTTAGTTGTCATTAAAAAATTCAATACTCCTAATTATAATGAGTGAGATTCTAAATGCAAAAGTAAACACTCAAATTTGGAGAATTTTTTACCACTCTACTCCAACTTTATTTGTATATTCTTATCTTATAAGACTTTGCATATTTCTTTACATCCATACATATACCTCCCATTTCCAAATTCCAATATTTTTTGTGCATATGTGTGATGTTTTTTTGTCATTGGCTCTCGTTCAGCTGTTTTATATAGTAGTACTGTGTGATACAAATTTATAATTAGGAGTACTACTGCCCTTCTTTGCTCGTATGCGCCCTAATCCAGTAACAAGCCCACACCTCCATGGCAGGTGGTTGCACAAACATAAGGGGTGAATGCAAAGCCAAACACCAGAACAAACAAGTAGATTGCTCAAGCAAACACGTACCAGTGGTTCTGGTCAGTGTTCACCTCCTTTAATTTTGTCGTTTGGGAGGTAGCACATTGAATGGAACCCCGGACGACTACAGAAATATATTGGTGATTTGTGTTTGAGAGAGAGAGAGAGAGAGAGAGAGAGAGAGAGAGAGAGAGAGAGAGAGATTATCATAATAAAATACGAAGGATGTAGCCCATTAAGGAGACACCCTCAAGTAAACAAATTGCCAAAATGTGANGAGAGAGAGAGAGAGAGAGAGAGAGAGAGAGAGAGAGAGAGAGAGAGAGATTATCATAATAAAATACGAAGGATGTAGCCCATTAAGGAGACACCCTCAAGTAAACAAATTGCCAAAATGTGATCCTCCTCTCTCTGGCTGTAGCGTTTATAAGCAAAGCGAGGTATGTCATGAATCATGCATGAGCTTTGATAGCTTGAGAATCCAAAAATTAAATTGCCTTCTGTCTCTCTCCTCGGTCTCTCTCTTAGCTTGAGATGACGGGGTTCGGCTCTCCATGCGGCTCATGCAAGTTCCTGAGGAGGAAGTGCGTGAGGGGGTGCATCTTCGCCCCGTACTTCTGCCACGAGCAAGGCGCCGCGCACTTCGCCGCCATCCACAAAGTCTTCGGGGCTAGCAACGTGTCGAAGCTCCTCGCGCACCTGCCGGCCGGCGACCGCTGCGAGGCCGCCGTCACCATATCATACGAGGCTCAGGCCAGGCTTCAAGACCCCATCTACGGATGCGTGGGTCACATCTTCGCGCTCCAGCAACAAGTGAGCAATCTTGAATCACCACCAGAGAAGCTTCTGCACTTTGATGACTAAAACTCTTGATCAGTAGTAACTGTACTGTGCCTTCATGCATGCATGCATGCATCCTGCAGGTTGTCACTCTGCAAGCACAACTTGCGTCAATGAAAGCTCAGACGGTTCAAGATATGACGTCCGGGTCTACTTCGACTTCCAGTACCATTCAAGAAGCTGATCACAGCTTGAGTAATACATTCCTACCAGGACTACATGGTTTGTTCCAGCAGACCGGAGGAGCGAGAACTCCGCAGCCTTTGGTACTGAGCAGCCATGAAAAGATGGTAGGCGCCTGCCATGATGATACGGCGCTTCCGAGTTCAAATTATTCCCTGCAGCACTATGATCCCATTCTCCCCTATGGAGCCATTAATGAAGATTACATGATCTCCATGGACGGTGGCGGCGCTGACGACAGTTGGTCATGTGCTGTGGCATCAGCGTATGATCAGGACATGGAGGACCTCCAATCAATAGCCTTTTCGCACCTGTATCACGCATGAAAGTTAATTATTGTTGCGGTGCAAAAGTCACGGGTGAAAGCCGTCTTTGGAGATTTTGGAGCCAGAAGTAGTTCTAAGAATGCGACCGAACGCACGTAAAAATAGTGAGCAACTTGGCTGAGTGTTCTCTTTAGAGGGTGTAGCAAATATATATAGATTTAATGCACCTACTATAAAAATGTTTTATGTATCTTAATTATCTAACACATAATCAACGGTGAATGCCCAAATTGACAAAAAATCATGTTCAAAATTCCTTAAAATAATTCATTACGTGTTAAATGTCTAAAATATGCTCAACATCTCTATTAAATATTAATAGTAGGTGCATTAAATTCACAAAAAATTATGTTCAAAATATCTTAAAATCATTCATTACGTGTTAAATGATTAAAATATGCTCAACATCTCTATTAAATATTAATAATAGGTGCATTAAATTCATATAAATATATATATATATAAATATATATATATATATATATATATATATATTTACGCACGTGTGCGTGTGTTTAGGCGCTTTAATAAGATATTAAAAACACAGGAATCAGATATTATATAATTTCTGAACCCAACAATTACCAGAGTTGTTATATCCTCCTAAAAATCAGCCTAACCTCTCACAATGACATTGATAGTAAATTTATATCAACTTTTAGGGATCTTTTAATTATGTGAGTATTAGGAGAATTTTTAGGAAGAAATTTTAGGAGGATTTAGAATTTTTCAACTGCTAATTATCAGTTATTCTTTGGCTGGATGCATTGGACACATAGCCATATGAAAATAAAAGATTCACTCCTTAACTTACAGAACAGAAATTTTAAAATCAATTTTAATCAATAAACTATGTATTTTTTATTTTCAAAGTTTATCTTTTGTTGTAATAAAAAAAATGAAAACATCATTTTTCTCTCTATTTTGACCACCAAAATTAGGGACTCCCACCCGAGAATCCTTGGAATCAATGGGTCCGATGACCAGGCACTCACTTTTGATTCACTATTGTCAGGTCCTATCAAATACCAAAAGAAAAACATGCCGGAATCAATCCCCACATCCATGATTTAAGTTAATGACTGATAATTGATCTATAAGTGTATGATGGGCTTTACAATGAGATTGTTTCTTTTGTTGTTGTAAGTGCATTAAGATCCTATTTGGCAAATTTTTAAGCATCTAAAACAGTGTGTAGTATATTAAACAAATTAATACATTATTTAAGATTAATGATATTTGATAAATATAATTAATAATAATGATAAGCGATTGAAATTTAACATCTTGAAAAATTAATATTTAGAATAGTTATAAGAGTATTAAAATTTATTTTTATATATACATTCAAAATATTTTATTATTAATTACTATTTGTACGATACACTTATTATTTCACATTACATGATCTCTTTATTATTTATTATTATTTTATAAAGTTATAAATTATTTGGTCATCTATTTATTTTATTATTATTTATTAATGTTAAAATAGTTAAAATAAAAATGTGTAATATATGTTACATATATTAATGCAAATTATTTAGATATTTTTCTATACTCTTTTTATAAATTATTTGGTCAGCTAAGAAATTATTTAGAAGGGTTTAAATCTACCGTGGATGTTAGATTTTCTCTTTTCTATTTTTTTCTCTCTTCTAAATCTATCCACCATCCTACGATTAGAAATGTATGGAGCATGGTGCTCCCTACTTAAGCAGGGAGCACCTCTATTATTTTCTTTTATATTTATTGATTGATTTAAATGTTACATTTGTCAAATATTTTTATTAAATTTAATAATTAACTCACTATCATTAATTGTTATCTAATCATTATTCACTATTAATCGCTAGTACATTATGATTTAAATTAAACTTGTGCTTTTGATTTTGGTAGATAACTTAATCTTGGACAGTGCGACTGGGTTTGTTATTGCAAAACTTGGGGGGCAGAAATCGCATGGACTGAAGCTGAATCTTTAGCATCCTAAAGCAAGGAGGGTTCCCATCCTTGGACACTCACTATGCATATGAAGCAAGATTGTTCAGTAGTATTGATACAATGATACTTCCAAGTTAGTTTAAGAATTACAATATTAATTATGGGACGTTTTTAAGATTTGATCTTATAATTTATGTCACTTGTTTTTCTTTCATGGAATAAAACTAATTAGTTGTTTTAATCAAGCATTTTTACTACGTGAATTAGGCCCTTTGATGATCAAGTTGAAAATTAATTATGGGCCTATAGTAATATGATGAAGGTCTTTACCTGAACAACGCTCTTAGTTTTGACGGCTGTTGACCAAATTGATATTACAAATAGAGACAGAAGTTTTCAGATTAGTCAGTATACTTTTAAATATTAATATTTGTATCGTATAATTATTACAACCAGAGAGAACAAGAAATTAGGAGAGACAAAAAAAAAGCTTTTCTCCTGATCTTTTTACTTCATATTAGACATATTCTTCTTTGTTATAATATTTTTTAGAATACTTGACAGGATTAAAGAGGGAAAAAAGCGATGTCATTAATTACTATATTCATTCAAGAAAATATGTTTAGATTAGTTTCAAAAATCACAAAAGCCATAATGTGGACATGTTTTTAATATGTCAAAATTTATTTTGAAATTTTGTAGGGCACATGAGAGCTATTCTTTGGATGAGCATATTACAATAATATTTTTTACAAGTGGAAGATGCAATTAGTTAATTTTCTTAAATATTTTCGGATTGCCCGAGAGCATGTACAGCATTAATCCGGCCGGTGGCATGTAGGAAATGTTAAAAGATCATTTTTTCCCCTAATAATACTTTTGAGATTTAAATTCGAGCCCTCTATTCTAACTTTTAACTCAGTATATTTACCAGCTGATTCAGTTTCAGTTTATTTTAATTTCTTTTACGTCCGACTTTTTAACTTTGTATCATGAAAAGAAGAGGAAAAGATTGATTTAATGTCTTAACTATTAAAGTAAGAACTGCTAAAGATAACCTACTTAATGCTAATGTTTTTTTCCTAAATTAATCAGTTACTTCATCTTATTCTCTTTTTTTTCGGTCAAGATCTAGAATCAACCGGTATCACATATTATTATTATTTGACTAATCTAATATTCGAACGAACGTGATAAAAATAAATTTTGATTAACACTTTTAAAATTCAAACTCAAAATTACACCTCTCAGCACATAATGTCCAAGAGGCCGGGTCTTTGCTAATGAAGCAAAAAGGACGATCCATCGTTACTTGGTCTTCCACTACTCTAAAAGGTCCTCTATTCATAAGGTAAGGCTAAAATTGTATGTTGTGTTTCCTTTTAGTTTTTGCTTTATATATATTCATATAAGTGAAGTGATACTGGTCGTTTTCTGTAAATACAAAATAAAAAATAAAAAAACTTTTATATGAGGTAAAAACCGTAAAATCATCTTGGTAAATGCAGACTAGAAAACATTTATAGAAAATACATCATATCATGAAATCCTAAAAGGGGACACATTGTTCTTGGTGTAACCAATTCTATCAAAATTCTGCTTAAAAGTACAATAAAACTCAAGATACCACCGTATGATCTAAGCCGGCCAAATTAAAAATAATGCAATTTTTAGCGATCGACAGTAGTTGGCATTTGCATTCGCGTACTTTAAAAAACTACACATTGGTTTTCAGTATCATATTAAAAAAATAATAAAAAGGGGGAAAGAAAGAATTCAAGAATGCTTACAATGCGTTAGACACATTGTAGCATTGAAAGTTCACAAAGTCAATAAGACTGCAAATTTGTTTCATAAATCTCGAACGAAAATCTAGAATCCTTTTAACTTCAAGGCCTTCTAATAAATCTTGCTTTGATAGTGTAAATCTTGAGTGAGGACATTTCGAATTTTTTCATTTAAAAAAAACTTAATTCATTTAAATCTATTTGTTCTTTCTTAATTTTCTTACTTACCTTTTTTACCGTTGTTCATTTCCAGTTCTTAATTCCTTTTTTGTGAGATAATTTTTTGTTTCTTTCTTGATAGTGTAACACCCCAAAAGACCATTTCGTCGTGTGACAAAATATTCTTTTCGAGACGTTACGACATTCTTCTTTGACTTAACATTCAATATCATAGACACATCATACGAAAATCAATAATTTTTAACTCTATTAAACAGTTTAGTCAAATAAAATACTATGTTATATTGTTTCAAAATAAAATGACATAACTAACAATAGTTCAATAACTTTAGTGAAAAAAATAAAATAACACGATACTAAGCTCATTATATGCAAGTCATCGGATCACGAACATCTGCATCGCCAACGTCATCACCTATCAGTGGTGCTCATTGCCTGCAGCATCAAGAGCAACAGAGACAGTTCTTCCATGAGTGATGAAACTCAATCTGTAAAGGAAATAATAAAAAATATCATGTGTAAAAACATAATAAGAGATAAAATTATAATTCATCAAATCTAATTTCATTTCCTTTAATTTTGTGTTGTCTCATGTATTTAAATTATTTTCTTTACAATATTCAGTGATTATTCAATTACAAGAACATCAGTTGCATCATGGAGTCACTATGACTATTTGCCCAATTTAATTGGTCAATCAATTTTACCATAATATCATGATGCCTATTATTAGTATGTTCCAACAATTTTAATACTTTACTTATGACCAATTCGTTCTTTTCTATTTATCTTGTCCTAAGTTGTTCAATCATTATAATTAATGGTGAACCTTTATCGATTCATATATGATTCAAGTTTATTCCTCAACATCAATATGACTAGTTAAGTCATTAATAGTATGAGAAGAAACTCAATAATCACATATTAGTTAAATAATCCCAATAGAAACTCAATAACTTTCGAAGGAACTCAATAGGGATAATCTCTCAATTGTTAGGGATCATTCTTCTCATGCATAATTTCAAACACAATCATTATTATTTTCTTTTAAACCTTATTAGTGTATAGTTAAACTAACATAGTACATAAAAAAAGGATCCAATCAGTAAGTACAATCAAACATGCCCATATCGTTGAGGAACAACATGGTCCATTTTTTGACTATGGTCCAGATGTTCCTTATCGTCATGACACAACCCGCGTCGATAGTGCGCACGATCCATGTCCTATCCATATATGCCGATGTCGATGTGTAGTCCGGGTTCAAGGCGATCGTACCCATGTCCACTCTAGATGCGACCCGTGTTAGGGCAACATGGTCTGCGTCTCGAACAAAATTTTAGTACATCTCTAAATGAGTCGAGCCAAATGGTCCGTGTTGGGGTAACATGACACGTTATAAGGTTAGCTTTTGAGCGTCATCGTCGTCTCTATGAAAACGATCCATACATAGAAAGTACACGATCTTGTTTCTAGGGAGTTGGTCCATCTTGTTTCCTACTCTAACGCCATCAAGGAATATAGTCTGTGTTAAGGTGTGACGCGGTCCATGTTCTATCTCCGATGTGATGGCGACGCAATGGCATTGTCCTTGCTCCGTCGAACACTGTCTGCATCAAGGGGTGACGCAACCTATGTTTGTCTACTCCGCCGTAGTTTTGGGGACACGACCCACGTTTGACAGACACAGTCGTTCAGAGTGAACGCAAATTGCACCACGAAGACACAACCATGTTTGGCCTTCGAGTTTGATCTCATCGTGAATTAAAGTAAATTATTGATTGACGAATAACTACAGTAAATATACCATCATGCATAACTCGAAATCATAATGAAATTTCATATACTTCTTCTACACCATTTTATATATATGATAAATCATATACTTGATCCTCCTAGTTAGATACCTGGTTATCATTAATTTATCCTTGTCTTCTCTGTTCTCATTCATTATCCTCATTTCTCTCCAATGGTATGTGCTCCACATCTTCCTAGGATTGTTGTTGATGCTTGTTCTCTCCTTCTTATGAAATTCCTTAAGATGAGCACGAGAAACTACATCGCAAAGGGGGAGAGAAGGGATCTTACCTCTAGTCTTCTAGAAAGAGAAAGAGAGGGAGAGCAGCTTGACGGCTAGAAAACAAACGATGACTTTAGGAAAAAATAATCATGTGGCTTGGATTTATATAAGGGAACATTAGGGTTTCAAGTGATTTTTAAACCAAATTCAAAATTAAAATCATCTTTTAAATCCAACAAGATTCGATCATGTAGGGGTAACACGGTCCATGTCCTACTCTCGGACACGATGTTTTCATTTGTTTATCTATTTTGTTATATCCTAAGTACAACACAGCCTGTAAGGCCCAATCCAAAGAAATGCCAAAAAAAATAAATAGAAAAAAAAAGAGACAACTAGAAAGTAAAAGGAGGAGAGAGAAGTCTCCGCCTCTTTCCCACTTCTCCCATCTCACGAGCAGATCTGTCGGGAGGGAAAAAAAGGAAACTCCTATTTGTCGTCAACTACACCGTCGGAGGTTATTCTGACCATCGGAGGGCACGACTGTTGAATCTAGGATCCCGAGAATGTTTTGGATGATCACAAATTTGTAAAGTGAACTCAACCTATACTAATGAACTTGTTGAGCTGATTTCTGAAACAGGATATACACAAGTTCAGAGTAGCGGTCGACCTAAGCTGAAGGAGTGGACGACCAGTGCACGCGTAATTATATCAGAAGAACTACATGTGTGCAGTGGGCGTCCTATGTATATGAAGCGGTCGACCAACATCAGAGGGAGGATATATGAAATGGAGAGCAGAAGCATGAGCGGTCGACCAAAGATATGAAGGGGTCGACCAGTATAAGAA
>LTAE01006077.1:0-26531 GCA_001647135.1 Pontederia paniculata | reverse complement strand
CCGGACGTCCTCCCCGTCGGCGACCTCGGCATCCGCAAGGGCGTGCAGATGCTCTACGGCCTCGAGGAGGTGCCACGGCCGTCACAAATGGAGCAGCTCTGCGAGCGGTGGAGGCCGTACAGGTCCGTCGGAGCCTGGTACATGTGGCGCCTCGTCGAGTCCAGGAACAACCCCAACTTGGTGTCCCCGGTTGCTGTTAGTGTCACAGATGGCGCCGGAAGAGTAGAAGCTATCCAGCAACAGCGGCAGCAGCAGCAGCAGCAGCAGCAGGAGGAGAAGTCGGCAACGCTGCTCATCGACACCATTCAGATGCCCCTGAATACTTGATGAACAACTCAATTGCTTGTTGCTTTTGCTTCAGCGCAGCGTTGAACTGGTCTGCTTATTGCTTGTGTTATGGTGTTCAATTGGCTGTGCTGCTTCTGGGTGCACTATAATTATTGCCATCATCAATAAAATCTACTAAGAAAAATCGATAAAAAATGTACTGGTGATGTAAGAATTGTTCTTTTCTCCGTCTTTGTTTTATTTTCTCTTCTGAATTCTGATACAGTGCTTTATGAACACCAAATTAGCAATTAAAATCGGATATGTCAACAATCATAATTTTTTATTAAAATAATATTACTTATAATATTCAAGACAATATAAATGCTAACAGAACAAAAGAAAATAGAAAAAAATAAACAATAATAGTATATTGCTGCAAAAATAAAATGTATTTATAACATTTCCAAAATACTTTAATTTTTATATATACTTAAACACTTAAACTAAAATATTGATATTTCATTTCAGCTATTCAGCAATCTCTCCGATTAAAATTATCATTGTTTGTATTAGTATTTAGTATTTTTATCCAAAATCATCGATTGTTTTCTTTTTTTTCTTCATTACCTCTTCCCTTTTTTTCTTATTAATTTATTTTATTTTTCACCTCGACTTACATTCTTTTCGTCTTTCAACTTCTGTGTTTATTTGTCATTTCTCTCCCATGCCTTTGCCTTGATTCCCTCCATCAAATCCTCCTTGATTTTTCTTCATAAAAAACTCCTTTTCCTATAGCCCCCGACCTTATATGTTCTCCTACCTCCTTCCTTTTATTTCTTCTGTCTACTCTTCCTTTTCTTTCTTTTATACCTTCTCTTATTTGTCCTCTCTCATGTTGGCCAGGGACTTGATGGAGAGATCCTCTTGTCCTCTCTCTTACTGTGCTGCCTTTTCCCAAAGACAACCAAGATGAGTAAATCTTGGTTGCCATGCCCTCATGGAGAGCACTAGGCGATCTGTTATGTTATGTGTGGTATCACAATTTAACTTTTTTTTCCAAAATGAATCAATCAAACTAAATTATTATAGAAAAAAATATTAGATTATTTTCTTTAACCTATTTCCTGACTTATCAATTTATGAAAGTTCTCTTTCACCCCCATTTAAACATATTTTTTAAATTTTAAAAAAATAAAAATAGAAGAGTGTCTTTTCCCTTTTTCTTATGTATCCAGAAGAAGGGGCCAGAGGTTTGCCGGCATGAGCGCCTTGTTCCACTTAAAAGACAATTCCCTCTTAATTGAGCTCATCACAACGCTAAGACAATGAAGAGGCTTGGGAGTTCCATGTCAGAGAAGTTGCACAGCCGTTGAGCTTACCCTTCTAAAAATACTAGCATATTTATATTATGCTACGACTATATGCTCCATCATTTCATCAGTCAGAATAATGTGAAATTAAAACTCTTTCATTAAATAAAAGGATGCAAATTTTACATCAAACTATAATGTCTCCAACATTCTAAGTCATTACAACTCAATATAAACTAAAACTAAAAGACATTTAAACTAAGGATTATTATTTATGTGTAAGTTGCATCCATCATAAGCACTAGTCGCCACTCACGCCATCGGCCAACATACCTCAACAGATTAATCATATGCAAAATCCAATGCATTGGAGATAATGCTCTTGATATGTAAGGCATGATAGATATAACTTTCAAGATATAATAAAATATGAGAAATAAACCGGGATAATATTATAAAACATAACCAAATATCATTAATCCTCAATCATTAATTAAATACATTAAATCATTTTTGTTTCCTTTCCATACAATGCTATATCATATCAGGCTTCTTTCTATACAACACTTTGAGTCAATATTCGGGTTCTTTTTTATGCAATGCTTTGATTGCTTTAGTGCTCTAGATCAATGTTATGATCAATGCAATATTTTAATTCATGTGAATTATTTTATTATCTTTGTCTTATCCTTTAGTGACTTTGAGAGTGACTTTGGGGTGAATTTGAAAGAGGCTCATGAGCTCTTTGGAGGTTCGCCAATAAGAGGGTCAGTGGTATGACTCACAAGGGGGAGAATGCTTGAGAATCCTCTTTATTGAACAATAGGGAGAAGATTGTACAACAAGACCAAATAGCTTTGTGAATACTACATTACTAGCCCAAACAATT
Organism: Pontederia paniculata; assembly: GCA_001647135.1. Taxonomy (NCBI): domain Eukaryota; kingdom Viridiplantae; phylum Streptophyta; class Magnoliopsida; order Commelinales; family Pontederiaceae; genus Pontederia; species Pontederia paniculata. The sequence goes on along the minus strand of LTAE01006077.1, from coordinate 24,062 downwards.
TGCTGATTCATCATTAACTCCAAACAATGCAATGCTGGAAATATCAACTTTTATTTAGTAAATATGGTTGACTATTATCTTTTCCACATATTGATCCTTAACATTCATGAAAAATTTGCAACCATTAATTATATAGGATTCATAATAAAATATTATGAGCATGGGTCATGTTTTGTAGCATGGGTAGTGTCGGCAAATCTCACCTATGTGGATCGTATTAGGGTGTGACATGGGTAGTGTACCATCCATGCATTAGGAATTATAATTAAACTTTAGATGAACGCAAAACACTTTCGAGGGTCGTGTTTGGTCCCCAATGTGAATTGTGCCCTAACTACTATTTAATAATTCGAAACTCGTTCGACGCATTAGGGCAACGCGGACCGTGTTCGACTTAACCTTGGGTCATGTTCCACAACCTATATAGGTTTTTCCTTCTGCGGACAAGGATCATGTTTGAGAAGGACATGGGTCTTGTCCTGTTTAATCCTTCATTATTTTATTTAATTAACTCGAGACATGTTCTCTATGTTAGGGCGACGTCGGAATATCTGATGTCGTGTTATACGAGCGACACGACACTAGGGTTTGTCCCTACAGATGTGAGTTGTGTTCGAAGAGGACACAATCGGTGTCCGATTGTCGAGGGCTGAAATTTCATTTGTTTTAGATGCATTAAATCCTATTTTTTGTTATAAAAACTATAATATAATTATATCCAATTAACATTAACATCTAGAAGGCTAAAACATATTTCGAAAGCCATGTCTATACCAAAAACTATTCTATTGTAAGGTGAAAACCTAATATGCAATTAGTTATCAAGGAAAACATATCTAAAGGGATCTATACTTATTTTGTGAGGCTTTTTAGTCTTCACATTCCAATCTCTCGCCTTCGTTTCTTTAAAGTCCATGCCCTCCTAATCTCTTTTGGTTTCTCCTTTGTGATTTCGGTATGAAAGTTTAGAATAGAGAAAGAGAGGGAGAGAAATAACCATGAGAGAGAGAGGGGTCAAGTTCTTACCTATGTATCATGAGAGATAAGAAGGGAAGAAGAGCTAACAGCTAGAGTTTGAGAAAAGTAATAGCTTGTGAGGCTTCTCTCATACTCTAAGGGTATATTTATAGGAGTTTCTAAGATTTCAACTAAAATTTTAAAATGATTAAAAGTCCATTATTTTAATTCAACTTGGAGTTCAAACTAATAAAAATTCTAATATTTAACTAAAGTCATAGGCCAATTATCCGGATCAGCAACATAATTTATGTTCAGCTTGAGCACGACTCGTATTGGGCTCTTGACAAAGTCCGAGTGTTACAACCCTTCCATTTTTTAATCAATTGAATAGTAACATATTTAAGAAAGGCCAAAAGAAATATTCATTATGTCACTAAATTAAAAATTGATGAAAAGCTGATGAGCCTTCGGAGTTGCCGCTTATTATTTCTCTAAATTCTTCCGAAATTGCCGAAGAGACACTGTAGTTCCTCTACTGTGCGGCCCAGAGCTTCCGCGGCCCACCGAACACGCGCGTCGATGCGCGACCTCGACGACTCCGTCGAGAGAAAATATAAAAGGAGCTGTGGTATTTTTCTCTCTCCAAGACTTCTCACTCTCTCTCTCTCCTTCTCTGTTGTTGCAGGTGCTAGGGTTTCTGAGGACTTCTCGCCGTAGCCGATCGCTCCGTAGCCGTCGCCGATGAGGTCGCCTGAAGGAGTCGGTGGCTCTCAAGACCTGCAAGATGGAAAGAATGCAGCGACGGAAAACAAAGGTGGAGGAAGAAGAGAAGGTGGAGACGACGAAATGGAAGAGGAGGGATTCGAGCTCCCGGCGGCTCCTAAAATGCAAAGTTAGGAGAAGTTCGTTGACATGCCAAATATTAAAGTTTTATCTCTTTACTTAGCACTTTTCATATTAGTAGTTTGTCATCATCAAAAATGGGGAGATTATTGAAAATATGACTTTATGACTTAGTGTCATACTTATATTCTTTTGATGATGAAAATCTCACGAAAGCATTGAAAAAGATAATGTGCACATAATAGAATATGGACGAGTGTGTAAAAGTTTTAAAGTCAAATTATATGCACTAATGATCAAGTTAATATTTGTCTATGTTTTCTTTAGATTTAGATTGATACATGAATATATTAATTGTAGATAATTCTGTTATCTTTCTATACATTCAAGAATCGTCTCATTTCAAAATCTATACAAAAAGTTATATACAAAATAGTGAAGGTCTGTAAGTTTAAGGTAAAATTATACTCACTGAAGTTTACATCAATATTTGATCTTCTTTCCATCTGATTTAGATTGAGCAATTAATAGAAATATAGATAACTTTCTTAGCTTTCTAAAGAATCAAGAATCGCATCAATCAGATATCGGTGCAGAGATCAAAAGAGTGCAGGTCTATCAAACTGATTCAAGATAAACGGTCGACCGATGCAGAGTAGCGGTCAATCGGTGCAACTTCAACGGCTATATTTTGGTAGAACGACCGACCGATGGATGGAGCGGTCAATCGTTGGCGAGCTGGAAAGTCACAAAAACCAGTTTTCTTGTGTCAAATCAAAGAGAAAAAGTGTGCAATGGCTATATTGAAGATAAGAGACTATAAGAGAGCATTTGAAGGTAAAAAATAAGTGAAGCTTCAAGAAAAAACATTAAGCATTAAAGGGAGATCAAAGTCTTCAAGTCTTTTGAGCCCAAATTGTTGAATCTTCTCTTTTCTCTCCTATTCTTGAATGTGCAATTGTAAAAAAAGAGATTGTAAGAGAGCATATTGATTGTCGAGGCTTGTAGGAACAATGCAACCCGCGTCCTTCTCGGACATAGCATGTTTTATAAACACGGCCCATGTCCTTTCTTGACACGACCATTTTGGCAATACGGCCCGCGTCCAAATTGGACAAGGCTCGTGTTGGCTTATGGACATCTTTGGGGGTATTACATGTTGTTTCATCTTTTTCAAGAGACAATTTTTGTACATAACTCAATCTTGAGCACCCTCAGTGGCGAAGAAACAAGGGAAATCAAAGTCGCAATTTGAGGGCAAAAACAAAATTGCAAAAAAAGGTGAACGCTAGATAGATGCACAACTGGAGCAGTGTATAGCATCTTCGAGCCATCAACATGAAGACACATCGAAAATAACTGAAGTTGACATTTTAAGAAAAAGCGCCTACAAGCCATCTTGTCAATCTCAAGAAGATGACATGTCGAAGAACCCATCTTGCGTTGTTGATGCATACGATGAGCATGCTGATGGACAAAATCTACATACAAGAAGAACACATTCAAACTCTGGAGAAGCAAATTTCAGAGATCAAACGATACAACTTAGAGATAGATGGTGTTGTCACATCGTCAATTGGGTCCAGGACAAAATTAGAGGGGCTATTTGGTTAGTTCATATCAGCAATTGAAAATAAATTTATTTTTCAAGACCAACTTATCCACAACCTGGAGGCACAACTTGACTCAATTGAAGAATCAACTCAAATTGAAAGATGAAGTCTCTCCTCCTCCATAGCCATCAGAGCTCCAACTAAAATTCCAACATTTTTGAAGAGAAACTTCACGAATTAGAAAAGTAAGTTGCGCAATTGACTTCTCAAATTGTTGAATCTCACAAGGTTGTGGAGAAAGCATTAGTGATCATGTGTCCATGACACCAACAAACCTTTTACCAAAAAAGGTGGAGACCAAGAAAATATTATCATCAGAAGACATGAAGGATGGAGAGTGAGATAAGCGAATATATCATTGAGGATGGAAAAGTCCACAACCACCTTTGGATACTCAATAGTTACTACAACCTCGTCTCCTATTCATCCACAACCACAAGAGGAGAAGAACACATCATTAGCAGCAACAATACCATCGACATTAGTAGCACCAACCCCATCCAAACAATGGCGACTAAAGAGGTCAACTCAAAATAAACTAGAGAAGAATTTGAAAAGTCAGAGCAAAGGCAAAGCTAAGATCAGCGCAAAAGACTACTAGAAGTTTGAGATTGTTGATTGCGTAGTCACAAGTATTTTAGGCACAACACCCCTCATTGGCAACATTGAATACAAATTGGAGGTGTCAAGTCTGCAACCTTAAATAAGGGAATTTGTTGGGAGGAAACTAAATTCTCTTATTTTCTTATTTTTATTTTTTTTTAGTTAGGTCGATTTCTTTTAGGTTGAACATCCTCTCTCTCTCTCTCTCTCTCTCTCTCTCTCTCTCTCTCTCTCTCTCTCTCTCACACACACACACACACACACACACACACACACACACACACAATTGCTTTGAGTGCTGGTTTTAAAAAGTCCTATGTGGATAAAGAAGTCTCGCACAATATCTGAAACATATGAAGGGATACCAAACATGGATCCATTAGAGTCAATGCCATGAGAATGTCATTTTAGATCTCAGGAGCATAGTTATCTTTAAGAAGTTTGTCATCGACACTTGTGCCTACAGTTCATTCACAACAATTACAAACTTGGATGGCATCTTTCCTTTTCATTTTTCATTTTTATTTTTATCATTTTCATTTCATGCCCTTTGGGTTTGGCTCACACTAAGGACAGTGTGAAGTTCGAGCTTGGGCGAGAGTGCACTCATGCATTTTATATTTGCTTAGTTATTGCATTGTCCTAAAATGAAGGATCACGTCCAATTGAGAAGATCCATCAACCCGAGACGAAGAGAAAGGTCTATCTATTTTCTATAATTATTTAGTTAAACCAATGATTCATTATTGGAGCAGATACCTTTCTTTCGGTCAATTATCTTTGTTAAGAGTTGTTCCTACTACTGCCTTAGCCTATTGGAAGACGTCAATTATTTTGAAGAAAACATTAGCTGTTTCTTTTGTCCCTTCCAGACGATCGAAAAATAAAGAAGCATTGATATATTCAATATAATCCCCAGGGAGAAAGATGTGCAACTCAAACGAAAGCGAGAACCACAAATTTAGGGGGTTAGAGATCTCTAGTACTACTAGAGATTCGACAGAGCTCTTCTATGTTGGCTATCCTTCCTGATAACCTAACCTCGATTATTGCTTTCTTATTGCCTGGTTCGTGCTTGTTCGCAGGTCGACAAAAGTTATTGATTGCCGCCCCTCCTTGTGTTGTCTTGGAGACTCTCTTACTCTTTCGATCTGTCATAACAGATCCAGCCATCTATCAAACGCCTATAAATATCAGGCAAAGGGGGACGGGCCCCAATATGGGTATTCCTATTCTTCTATATGGGGCCCCTCCATTACTGACAAGAAAGACACCAAATTCTCCTTTAGGTGCTTCAACTGCGGTATAGGTAGGATTTGCTGCTAAAAATGGATTCTAGACCATTCAATAGCACCGGTGAAAGGGCATTGCTTGGTTCGAGTTAAGGAAAGACTGGCTACCTAGAAGGATTCCTAGCCGTGACGATGTCGATGCTCACTCGATTCATGATCGTTACACGCTATTTACGGGTCGTGAAGTATGCCATCGCTGTAGAATGTCCACGAATCAAGTCCAAACCCCAGGGAGATTTTCCAAAACCTATAAATAAGACCCCTAGGCACCTAGAGAAGGATATTTGGATCTATCAAGCACATCTATGATCATTACCGAAGAGATTCTTGGAGACCAAGACAAGAGATTTTACGCGGAAGAGGAGAAGAGGAGAAGGCTTAGAATTCGAGTTTTCGTACGGAAATTGCAAGAAACTTGCAAGACAGTTTTTCCTCCTTAGTTCTATATTTTCTTTTATTTTATAATCATTCTGAGATACACTTTGAACTCCTTTGATGTTTGTTTAGTTTTTTAACTATGTTGTTTTAGATCCTTTCTAATTTGATATAGTCTAAACTTTTTGATAGTATTTCATGTTCGTTCTTATTGCTTGCATGAATACCATAACCTGGGAGAAATCGAAGAAGAAATCAAAAGAGCTCTTAATTGAGAGGAAACCACTTTCTAATGTGTTTTGCTTAATAACTAGTTAGGATTAAAAACCAAGAGGATTAATACTTCCTTTTTATTTGCAAGATAGATCACTCAAGCTTGAGATCTTGGCGAGTTAGATAGGTTGAGAGTTCTCCATTTTATCATTGGTTCATGTGCATTAGTGCATATGTTAGGATCCATATTATCGATGGCCTAGATGAGGGTTTCCCTACTTCTCCTTATATTTGATATCTCTTGTCTTACCTCTGAATTCCATTAAAGTTGTTTTTTTATAAATTTTCTATTATCCAAATCATTTTTTTATGTTCTCACATTACAAATCGAAATTAGGGAAGTAGTCATTAGATAGTCCTCATGGGATCGACAACTTTACTCACACACTTTATTAATTAAGTGACTAGTGTACTTGCTAGTGTATCGCTGCAGATTTTTCGCATCAAATTTTGTGTTGGAAAGATGGAGGCAATGAGTGGATCCTTTTGGTTCTTGAGCCTCATCTAGAATTTTTTGCTAGAATACAAGCAAGAGTCTAAGTTTGGGGGAGTTGATCCATGCATAATTTTACATATTTTTAGATTATATTTCATTAATTTATGCATAGCATGCATCATTTTGTATACATATTTGCTTTTATGTACTTTGCATTTTATATAATTATTTGTTTTTGTTTATTTTGTGTCATACATCTACCCAAGTTGTTGGCATTTAGTATTTAGGATGAATGAGGACAAAACAGCGAAGGCATTGAAAAAAATTGCACTCAAATCGGAGTTGAAATGAGTTTGGAATCACATTTTGAAGTTGCTGGATTTTTCACAAGGAACTGTCACGGCCGTGAAAACCCACTCATGGCCGTTAACGTCACCTCATGGCCACTACAGAAGTTGTTTTGGAGTCTAGAATGTTTCACGACCATGAGAACACATTTCATAACCATGAAAACACATTCATGGGTTGTTAACACCAATTTACGACTACTACAGAATGCTACGATGTTGGCATGCAATTTCACTCTTTAACTCATATTACAGGCCATGAAATGGTCATTGCTGCTGAATAACATCTATTTTGACGCAGAATTAATTCTAAACCGTAGGGGGCCTATAAATAAGACCCCTAGGAACTTAGAGAAGGATCTTTTGATCATCTATCTTTTGGATCATCTTTTGGAGACCAAAGCGAGAGACCTTTTACGGAAGGGAAGAGAAGCGAAGAAGGCTTCGGAGGTTTGGATTTAGGAGTTTTATACAAAAAATTGTTAGAGACCTACAAGCAACATCCTCTCCTCCTTAGTTTTGTATTATCTTTTATTTTCTAATTATTATGAGATAAACTTTGAACTATCCTTTCTATGTTTATTTTATTGAAGTCCATTGTACGAATCTTTTCACAATTTTATATTTTAAACCTTTTTTATAATATTTTATGTTCGTTCTAAATGCTTACATGAATACTATAATTTAAGAGAAATCGAAAGAGCTTTAAAGTTGTGTAGTCAATTAAGAAGGAATTGAAATAGCTCTTAATTGAGACAACTTATACCAATGCATCTTATTTAATAATTGATTAGGATCAAAAAAAATGAAAGGATTAATTCTTTTTTTTATTTGCAAGATAATTCAAGCATGAGATATTGATGAGTTAAATTGATTGAGAGTTCTCCATCATAAATTGATTGAGATATTGTGTTTCATAACATTCCCCTTGCTCTCCTTATATTTGATATTTTTTCATCGTACTTCTGAATTTCTTAAAGATTGATTTCTCTAAATTTTCTATTATTCAAATTAAATCTTTTTTACTTTCTCAAATTACAAATTGAAATTAAGAAATAGATATTAGATAGTATTAGTGGGATCGACAGACTTAGTCCATATGCTACTGTTGTGACTACAGACTTTTCGCATTATTTTTTCATAGTGCATTTTGTCTTTTATTTTCTTAGATTCATAAACAAGATTCATAAAAACTGTTTTTCGTATGGCTTGGACAGTTGTGCGATTATTACTATAGATCTTTTTTCATTTTTTTAGTTGCTACCATAGCGAGACTGAAAGAACAATGCGTTTAAATTTCTTTTGTATCCTATTGTATTCTATTGATGACTGATGTCAAAATTTGTTCATCAAGAAAACTGATCTCTCCCCTCTTAAAAAATTTCCCACACTTTAATAACAACCTTTTTCCCACCTTATCCGGAGAGGTCTCATTATATATAAAAGATGTCACCCCCTTGTTTTGAAACACAAAACTGGCATAAGTAAAATAAACAACGAAAATAATAATAGTCCACGGACCTAACAAAACTATGGGAGCATGATACACACAAATGAAGCTCGTATTTTCGAGCAAAACATCTCTGAAGGCTCTGTTCACGTAAAGGCCATATGGTCGCAATCCAAAGACTCCAAAAGAAGTTCCAGAAGATATTGACCACCAATGCTAAAGACAACCAAAACATAGGGGCTGACGATCCCAGCCTGCGGAGAACGCAATAGTTTTGCAGCTCCCTCCACCTTTTCACATCCGGGCTTGGGACCGGCAATGGCAGTGTTAAACTACAAAACCTACCAAAAACATCAACAAGATAACCAAGCTAAAGGAATACAAGTTAACGACAAACAATTACAGCACAATAAACTGAAAAATCTGACATCACTAAACCATAAAATTTACCTCGCCAAACAAAATGTGACAGACAATATATGAAGATACAACAAATGTTACATTTCCTCCTGGATGCCGCTCGGTGAGGCTATAACCAGTAAAGCTACAGAATCCATCACGAAAAGATGATCATACCGAAATGGCATTTTGTAGTTGCTTCAAAATCCATTGTTAAAAGAATTTAGAGCCCTGAGAAATTATATTATCTCCTAGCTATTAAATATTGAGCACAAAAACCTATGAACATTTTCGCCATAAAGCGACCAAGTGAAACATTGAAATAAAAAGACCGAAGTAATGAATGGCATAATCTGAGCAACAATAAAATGATGAAAGATTTGCAACCATCCCACAGAATTGTCATACTGCAGCCAAAAACATTTTCCCAACCACCAATTTGTATTGAAATAAGGCATCTAAGGACTTACCAAATGCCAAATATGCTCAGCCGATCCATTAACAAGTACCTCAAAAGGATCAGGATAAATACACATACTAGACCAACAAATGGAAACAAAAAGCCAGCAGACAGCATAACTTGCACAAATTTCCAAATCGCTGCCCGCTGAGTCAATTAGCAACGATGGATCAAGACAAATGCATTCTAATTGCTCATTCGAATACAACTAGACACCACAACGAACCATTCATTCTGCTAAGAACGCAAGTCACCCAACTGGAAGTCCGTGGCACATTTCAAGTTCCTTATCTCACTAAGTGGAGTCGGCTACATTGAATCATACGTTGTCATTGCACTCTATCATATATTCTCCTATAGATCTCGTTCTATTAGCTCGCCAAGTGTTCTCCTTGGCCTCCCTCTTCCTCTTTTAATCGGACTTCAGATTATTTGATCTACCATCCATACTGGCCTCCAGATTGTTTGTATCCTCACTGGCGCATCTAATGACCTTCTCTGAACAGGACTAAACCAACGATTCTCTACCATCTTCTCGCTAATAGAGGTCACTCCGACTCGTTCATGTATATGATCATTCCTAATTTTATCCTTCCTAGTATGACCACACATCCATCTCAACATCTTCATTTCAACTACCCCAACACCGCTAAGTGTTCATGCTGTCCCTTCAGAGAACATTCACTACCATATAACATTGATGGTCTTATAGCAGTGCGATAGAATTTTCCTTTAACCTTATAGGGTACTTTCCTATCACAAAGGACTCCGATAATTTTCCTTTACTTACACCAACCAGCTTAAATTCTATGGTTAACATCATCATCAATTTCGCCATCTTGTCTTATAATTAATCCCAAGTATTTAAACTTTGTCACTTGAGACATTGTACCATCTCCTAACCTAGAATATATTACAGCCCTGATTCTATGAAAACATGTTCTACCCAAAAACAAGTACAATTTGAACAGCAGCAATGAGAGTGCTTAAGAAATGTAAAGTTTACAATTCCTTAACCCAAATCAATAAAGAGGGAAGCATCAAACTTGCATAGTTTAATATAAACAATATTCTTTCAGATGGAAGAGTTATGACAATAAAACATGAAGTAAGCACCAAGAAACATGAAAATTTCCATGGTTTAATATAATAAAAGTTTTATGAAACTAGCTAGACACTCTTAACGTTTTGCAGATAATAAAGGACCAGCATAGAAATCAAATCTATGATAAATACTCGACTAGCATACAAACTTATGAATAAGGTTAGTCATAGAACTAGCAAATGCAAAAAATCAATCATGTAATAGAGGCCCAATCAAGAAGTCTCTAAAGCATACAAATAAGCCAACTAATAGAGTTATATAAGTATTAAAATAACACTAGTCTTATGTCACCTTCCCAAGTCTCCATGTTCAAAATAGCTTACATATCCTTCTTCAAACAAGCAAATGTAGTATCGGATAACCTAGAACTAGTTTTCCATTATCCCGTTATGACTGTATAATCGAGGAGCTTCACATTCAACAAATGTATATTCCATGGTTAAAAAATTTACATATTAAACAATATCCATAACAATCATACTACATACAAAGAAAACATCATGATAGTGTTGATATTTTCTTTTCGGTGAGGGATAAGGTGAAATTGACAATTTAACATGTTAGGTTAATTGGGAAAGAGAGAGAGTTCTATCACCTGAAGCATTGGTGTACTAATACACACTATTATATCATTTTTTTAGGGCAATGTTATTATATTAAACAGTTAGCAATATGAGGGATAAGACTAAATGCAGCCAATAATACCCAATAAGAAAAATAGGATGAAAATCAATCCTTACACAACTTTTTATGGCACACGCCTTGCCAAAAAATAATAAATAAAACATAACACAAATCAAGAACATCAACAAAAAGGATTAGCATTCTAAGGTACGACTGTATTCTTCACTGGACTGCAGAAATATAACCAGATGGCGTTAAGCTCAATCTAAACCACTATGTGGAAGCTTAACCACTCCCATTAACAAGTTTGAAACGCAAAGGCAAGAAAAGTAGGAATCTTTTGCCCATCCACACATTCAAGCAGATAAACGGCTATAACCAATAACTGGATACTATATGCTATTTTGAGATGATAAACAGACGTAATGCAATAGCATAAGATACGATAAGACAAATATAAGAAGAAGCATAACTTAATTTCCTATCAACAAATAAATACAATCTTACGAGAAAATACCAAGAATTGAGAATATAAATTACTAGGTAATGGAACGAAGTAAATACCAAGACAGAAATTGTCATTAATAAAATTCCACAAGCTAGTACAACAAAATTAGAAGTAAAGGATATAGCATTGCTGCATCAGTGTATATGAAAATTTTCTCAATTGGCACAAGTAATTTGGTAGATTAACTTCTTTTTTCTTAAGAGGGTAATTTGGTAGATTAACTTGTTAGAAAGACTTAATGAGTAGACTTGACAGAAGAAAGAAAAGTTACTGGCAACTCAAATTTCAAGTCTCCAACAATAAAGTAAAACAAATTACAACAGAATGAACTTGCGAAAATAAGGAAAAAAAGAAAAATGAAGTAACAATCACAAGAAAAAGAAAACAAAAAACTGAATAAAATGTAGAGAGCTCAAAAGAAACCAACAAAGAGTATTATGATTTAACAAAATCATAACATTATAGATTTGACACTTGTAATATCTGTCACAATATTAAAAAAAATACAGCTAACAGAAAACAAAGCAGTCTAAAGTCAGCTATGCATAATAAATGCAGCAATCATAAGAAACCAATTCATCGAAACAAGAATGTTTAAATTCCTTCTATGCTGGCGAAAGGGAGTCAACCAATCAAAACTTGCAATATCAATAATATAAGAGCATAAAATATAAAACACAACAGAATATCCTGAATATAAGTTACAGTTAGCCTACCTATGAAAGGAACAGATACTGTAACAGAATTAATATTAGTTAACGAAATAATGGCAGTAGAAAGAAATTATTTTACCAGCAAACTCCATGCTACTTGCTTGATTTGACTGTTTTGTTTTATTTCCTTCCTAATATGTTTCTTGCAACCATAAAAATAACATTGAGAAATAAAACTACCAACTGGAATCCCGTATAAAATAAAGAAACCATAAATTTTGGCAGAAGGAGAATCAAATATTAAAGTACCCTAAATCCTTGAGTTTTCCATTACCATATTTGCAGTCATTAGAAACATCGAGCATCCAAACAGAATACTAATCAATGGATTATTATTTGATCCCAACAATTAATACTGGAAGAATTCCAAAGTCGCCAATCTGATGCTCTAAGTATCACGATCCCACAGCGCAGAACAAATCCTCTCAACAATCGTGCTATTGCAACACAAGACTAGGTGCCACTTGGAGAGAAAACCTGCCTAGAAAAGCATCCCTTCCTTTCTGATGAAACCACAGCAAATTTTACTATCGCAGATAAACAAACCAAATTTGAAAATAACAAGAAAAAAGCCCAAAGATGGAGATATGGAGATAAAAGATGATTAATTTGGCAAGAATCTCATATCACGATCGACCAATCAAAAAATAAATATTTAAGCTTAACTCTTAAACCTATAGTTTGAAAACCCCATCAAAACCAACAAACTGTAATACTGCAGTCACAGTGGAGGCAATCAATTGAAAATACACGTGAAATCAGTTAAGATATGTGTTGCAGATCCCATCAGCAGTCAAAACTCTGGCAACGAGTTACAAATATACCTGAAGCCAGGAGCCACTTATAAATGTAAAAGCATAGCGAACACCTTCTAACACAAGCAACCAACACAACATTCTCTCCAACAGAACTCTTTTTGAAAGGAGATATCCGGCAGATCTATTTCAATAATGATGCTGAAAACAAACTCAAACTTGAGGGGAAATGAAGATAATTGTAACCTTAAACATTATTAATTACTTCAAACCAGAAATTCTCATTTTCCTCGACTAACGATGTCAAATAAACTCTCAGTTGGAAACCAAAATGGCCATGCCAGGAAACAACAGCTAAGGTGCAATCAAGTGGCGAGAAAACATCTAGCAGTGCAATCACTGGTTTTTTCCAGTTATTACAAAATGTCATAGCAAAGCCAAAAAACTCCATTAACTGGACTCCAACTACTCGTGTCACAAAGTAACAGCTGCGGATCTAGTGCATTTAAAGATCCTTCCCCCTAATTTTCATTTGCTATGCAATGCTTTCATCAACCATACCACATCATTTTCTCAATTGACACAACTTTGAAAACTTAATAAACTGAATCCCCAGAAGGAATATCACAAAGCAGCAGCCTAGGAAATGGAATACAATTAACCTCATGGTACGAGAAGCCATCTAATTGCATATGACAAATATTCTGCATTTACGAGTTACAACAGAAGACAGTTTCTTCAATTAGAAATGACGCCATCAAAAAACAAAATCTGAAATGAGCATTCAAAATCCAGCAATTGTAACTGAACGAATCACAGACCAAAGCTGCACAAAAAAATGACAACGTGAAGAAACTAAAATCTGAACAGAGAATTCAAAAGCCAGCAAACTGCAATCTTAAAGATCCAAAGACAATCATTCAAGTTGCCGATCCATATGCACAAGCCTCATTAAGCAGTAACATATAATTTGATGTATAATGAATTAGCAGTTACAAGTTGTACTAGACCCAAACTCATACTTCAACTTCCAGTCTGTAACTACAAAGTATTGCATCCAAAAGCACCAAAAAAATGTCAACAAAGTATTGACTCAAAAATCAAACTGCTTTAACTGGCACAAAAGTCCTAACACTTTTCTTGAGAAGGATGCATAAGGGCAGCTAAGATTACTAGTTGAACTAAAAATTATCTATAGTCTGTATCATTAGCAAACTTCGCATCCAAAAGTTCCAGCTACTACAGCACACCAAACAGCAGAAGCTACACAATCAGTCCTGCCATCCACCCAAGGCCGTTCCATTGCATTAATCATGAACTTCCCAATGAAAGATCTTTGGGCATAAAAAGTCAGCAAATACCAAAAATCTAAGTGTATATCTCATCCTCTACAGAAAGCCTCCATTTTTCAAGCATCTAAGCTAACTTATGATTGTAAAATCATATTGGTATTTCAAGAGTGCATACCTCGGCTAGGTAACTATGATTAGAAAAAGAGAATAGCATAAATTCCTCAAAGTATAACATCCAATAATGAAGAATTAAAACAGTGTACCATGATGACATAATCAAAAGAAAATTAGTTTTTTTTACCGAAAAAGACTGATTTAACATAATTCAATAGATCAACCTACAGCCATATGTGTGGATAAATCAACATTTTCCATAAAACATGTAAAACTAAGATGAAGAATTTCATATCCAACTACCGAGTATTGATTAAAACATGAAGAAACAAAAATCAAAATATTATACCATAATAAAATCATAAAAATTAAACAAACTAGTATTCGTCCGATGATATGCCTTGATACTATCTAACTAAACTACATATGCAAGGACCAGACCTTTTAAAAAGGAAGCTTTCTTAAACATTCAAAACTAATAAGTTCAACATGAACCATAAACCAGAGGCTGAATTAAAACATAAAGAACAGAAATTAAAACATTAATTTATCACATGTTAATCTTCTTTTTACGAAGATCATGTTAATATTTAATCATAACATCATCATCAAAATTATATTAAATAATTGTGTTAATAGAAAATGTACATTGAATATAAGTAATTATAAATTCATGACTCTCTTAGAAAGGAAGCTGCCTTAAACACATGAAACTAAAGGAAATGGATGGTTACCAAGATCCAAGAGTAACCATCTTATTTTATCAAGATGGTGAAGGATTACATTGATTGATACAATCAAATTAAAATACTAACATGAATAATTAAAATGAAAATTTTAGAAAACAATCATCAATTTATCATATAATACTGCCTATATTTTACTTAAATATGAAGAAATAGAAATCAAAACACCAATTAATCACATTATGTTATTAATTTCATGATAATATCATCATTAACATAAAATGGTTTTTATCAGAAAATATGCATTAGAAAGCCAACTTCTTTAAACATTTAAACTAAAATGAGTACCGCGAGGAACCCTAAATCAGAAGCTCAATTTAGTCTGACGATAATGTACATGTATATTTCAAGTTTGGAAAAGAATATATCAAACTACGTACCCACAATCACGAGAAATGAAAAAACCCTCAAGGCATCAATGGTGGTTTGAGCTCTTTGAATACCTCAAATGCAGCAGTAGATAACAAAGTCCTTGAATGACAGACGCCAAATAAACTTGAAGCCAGCTGTGACTAACAGATTTGAAAGAGATGAGTAGCAAACACCTAACTTCAATGAATATGAAAGACTCCTTGTAAAAGATAGTCATTAGGTACACCTGAAGTTGGCTGATGCTAACAAATATGAAGTAGCATACACCACTAAAAAAACATGCACCTTTCACAACTCAAGAAGCTAATGTAACATTCCCTCCTCCAAATCTGCTTAAACATTGCGCCAAGTCAAACAGCTAGCAGGAACACAAAACCATATCGATTTGTTAAAGGTTGTTAAACTGACTGTTAGAAAATGCTTTCCTATCAACTACCACCTCTAATCGGACATTTAGTTGATACAAAATGCTTTCGTATGCCTCAACAGCTAACATGTTATTAGCCTGTAAAGAAAACCAACATGATAAAGAAGAAGACTTCCAGAACAACAATAATTCCATCAAACCCAAGGCGCAACAGAACAACCATAATTCCTCAAACCCAAGGTGCAACTGAAAAACCACAATTCCATCAACCCCAAGGTGCAACAGGCAATCTAACAACTGCATAATGACAAATTTCTGGATCTAAGAAATACATTGCAAATACCGAAACCAAACTGCCAGCAACTTACAACCAAAGAGTCCATCTACCCATAAAATTTGTGCTTCTAAATGCACTAGACCTGTTTCACCACATGCCACAACAACATATAAATCAGAGCACAAGGCAGCCACTGATCCACTTATACCAGTAGTCATTTCACTTCCAAGTTTTGCTTCCAAAAACATACTGTTGAAGCACATATTCATAAACTATGGAGTATATTACAAAGCATAAGGAATTAAAATTTACCAGTTAGCACCCAAAATATGACGTTCATCACTTTCAAGTTTCACATCCGAAATTTCCAAAGCCCACTAAAGTCCATCAACAGTAGAAGCTAACACATAGTAGAAAACTCGGTAGAATATCACAAACTACCAAGCAGCCTCAAACAGTCTTTAATGCATGAAAAAACACTTCATCTGAAATATGCAAATACCACAAAGGCATTGTAGTCTTTTGTCTTATAACTCGGTCCCATCTTTGTTTCAATCTAGATACTGATCAACACTATGTATGAAAGATCCTATAACTCCAATTCTTTAATAGAACTGATCTTCATATGATTCTGGAATGGAAAAGATGTAAATTAGAAATTATTGGAATGTCAAGAGTGCATATGTCCGCTAAGTTATCACATCAGGAAAAAATGATTGTACAATTCCTTCGCAGTTAAGTGAAATGGATGAATTAAAGAAGAAAGAGAATTTATCAAAATAAAATTAAATCTTATTCGTTTAGAAACCTAAATTGACTAATTCCTCAGGACAACGGAAACTAAAGTATTGCTCAATTTTACAAATTTGTTACCATGTATTTTGTTTTATTTTATTCTTTTTTTTGGAGGGGAAAGGGAGCTTTTTGGAGGTAGAACACGAATTATTGTGTGTTTTAAGTTATGCCAAAAAGGCATAACTTAAAATCTGGTTATCACTTGAACGTTATAAATTACAATGATTCAACACCAAGAATTAAAATCCGGTTATCAATTTATCACACGACATTGAATTCCTTAACGTATAATATTTAACCAAGATCTCAACATCCACAAGTAAAAACGAAGACTTAGAAGTTGGAACATCGATTGATCACATAATATTTTATCATAATTGATTCATATTTAAGGAATATCAATCTATTTCATATGACTTCGTATTTAATAACCTAAATCGACAATCTGCTCAAAACAATTAAACCTAGAGTTTAGCACGAAGAAAAGTTGGAACATCGATTGATCACATAATATTTTATCATAATTGATTCGTATTTAAGGAATATCAATCTATTTCATATGACTTCGTATTTAATAACCTAAATCGACAATCTGCTCAAAACAATTAAACCTAGAGTTTAGCACGAAGAACAAAAGCACAAATTTGAATTTATTACCACTGTTTTACTAAAGTAACTTATTCAAAAAAGGTATAAATGTTAACATCTAATATGAACAAATGCCAAAAATTAAGTATTTTGCATCAGAAAATCTGCAACCCGATATCCTCTAATATTGATTACTTTACAATTGCATATGAGAACCAAGTCCTCTCAATTCTCAACAATTATTAATCATAAAAAATTCTTCCTTCCAAAATTTATGGATCGACACTTCTGCAAAGACTTCAAAAATCAAACATTTTCCTTGAACATTATAAGACTACACTATAGACTACAATGGCTGAACACCAAGAAATATAAATAGGTTACAAATTTATCAGAATCTAACGTATATATTTATCCCAAAGTCTCAACATCCACAACTAAAAATGAAAACTTCACATAATATTTTATCGTAATGAGAACTTCAAAACAAATGTCTTGCAAAAAAAGCTTCTTTGAATGTCAATATATTAATCGACAACTAGCTTGAAACAATGAAAACTAAAAGTGAGCTTAGCATGATCTACAGAAGCTCAATTACGAACTTATTAGCATGCCTTCTATCAAAGTTTATTAAAAAAAAAAAAAGTTATACATGTTGCATCTACCATGTACAAATTACATGTATCAGTGATAAATCCAGCAAACTAAATTCAATGATAGATACACAAGATGTATTGTACCTACTAAATGATACTTAATATTATATCATTAAGACATTAAGTTATTGAATAGTACAACTAACTACATGACTCATTTGGAAACTTGACATTTAAGATAAAAGTTAAACCATAAAATGACCACATGATTGTTTGGTAAGAAACTAACAATGTTAATAGTGCCTTAGAAACAGAACATTCTTAACTCAAGAAGCCAGTGAAACATGATCAGGAAGTCCTGAGAAATCACATCAGCTCCTAACCATTAACAAGACTCCAAAAAACTTTACACTTTTTCATCAGCCATGAAACAACTACTAAATGATTTGATGGACATTTCAAAAACAGCTCATAATAAAAGCAACAGCAACAAATGACATAATTCTCCCAACAATTAGCAAAAATGCTGAAAGACTTGCAACCACCCAACAGATTGTCATACTGCTGCTGCCTGAGAACAGTTGCCCAGTAACCAAACCACATCGAAATAAGGTATGAAAAAACTGCCTAATGGAAATTAATCTCAGTCTAGCGAATACTTGAGTTCATCATCCATTAGCAAGGTACCACAACAAGCACACATCCAAAAAACAGCAAGGGTAAAGGAGAAACCTGCACAGATTAAAACCAACAAAAACCTGAAACTGAACAAAACGTGGTAACACCAGCATACCTTAAGAGAACTTCCAAAAATTTGATCGCTGCAAAAAGTTAAGCATACACTCAGAGAGAACTTCCAAAAATTTGATCGCTGCAAAAAGCTTACACTCAGAGCCAGCTAGCTAAAGGGGATCAAGACAACGGTGTCGAATTTGCCCAGTCAAACACAAAAGCCTGGATACAAAGGTGTTCAACTTGCTCATTCAAACACAACAGCCTCAACATTACACAAGGAACCCATTCGTTCTGCTAGAAACCCAAGTCACAACTTCTGAGCAAAAACCTCATACTGTGGAATTAAATGTCCATTAGAGATAACTTCTCAATAGTCCCCCCCCTCTAATGTAAGCATGATCAAATTAGAATATAATAACACAAGAAAACAACCACAAACTGAACAATACCAGTGCAAAAAAGAAATATGAAAGTAAAATGCAAAGTTCACAATTCCCTTTGCCTAAATCAACAACGTGGGAATGAACCAAATAGCTCACATGTCCTTACTTCAAACTAGAAATTGACACAAAGCAAAGATAGTATTGAATAACCTAGAACAGGTACTTCCTTTATCCCTTTACATGACATTGTAAAAACTGAGGAGTTCCACATCCAACACCCAAGTATGTTTCATGGTTATAAATTGAAAGGTAAACAGTATCCATATCAATCATACTAGATATGAAGGCGTTGATATTTAACATGTATAAGTTAATTACTAGTTCCAGTTCCTAAAACATGTACACACATACTACCAACTGAAGTTTTTTTTAGGGGGCAACACTATTATATTAAATAGTTAGCATTATGAGGGATAAGACTACATGATTATATTAAGTCAAAAATAATACAAAAGTAGAAGATTTGAGTAACGACCTATCCTTTTAACAGCTTTCCACACCACTCCATTCATAAAACATAACATAATCAAAGAACACCATAAAAAAATATCAGTATTCTATGCCTCGATTTTTTTCTCTGGTGAATTACAGATATATAAAACCAGATAGTATTAAGCTAAATATAAACCAGTACATCAAAAGCTAAAACACTCTCCTCAACAAGGCTACACAAATAGACAATAAAAGGACTAAGAACCTTATGCATGCTTAACCATGCATTTAAGCAAATAAATAAACAATGTTAACAGACTGTCAACAAAATCATTGTTAAGCAGACCTATATGCAAGTCTACTGTCCTAACATTAATTTACACCAGGAGAAGATAAGAAACAACAATAAATAAGGAAACATAACTTAGTTCCATGTTGACAAATAAATGATATCTTACAAGAAGAAGTACAAACAGAGGACAAGTTGTTTTATAAGATGGCCTAATTTTAAATTTACAATCTCAAAAAAGAATTTGTAACTATTATATATGAAAATAACAATAACATACTTTTTACATAACTCAAATTGGTTTTCATAAGGGTACAAAAGACCAATCTAGTGGTGTTTCAAAGATTCTTTTGTAATATGTCAAGTATCAGTGCATGTCCATAATTAAATCAAGCAAAAGAATTTCTTACCCCATAATAGTAAGAAGAACCTAGGACACCATTCAATTCCAGATTATCATATTTAATTATATTCTTTGTATAAATCTTCTCTGATCAAAACTACATTGAGATTATATAACTTAGACATACTTGGCCTTGATCTATTTGCCTCAAGAAACAAGGAACACTAAAAAAAACTAATGCAGATTTTATATAAGGATGCTCAACATGAGAAATGTTTAGAACCTTCTATCATAACACAATATTTGTTATGTTAACAAATAAACAATGTTTGTTTAACAAATCAAATAAACAAAGCTATAGCAACATTTACAGCAATAATATGGGAGAATATGCATGCATCTACAGTCGAAGTTTCTACCAACTTTCTAGAGCAGATCAAATAGATAAGGATAGCACGATAAGTGGTGGAGAAGTGACATTCTTTCTATAGATACGCACTATACGTAGGTTACCAAGAGATAAGTGGTGGACTGAAAATATCAACTAAATGTAGATACACTAGGTAATGGACAAAAGAAATAACTAAGAGATAAATTATCATTCATAAAACTCCTCTAGTCAGTAAAACAAAATACAAGCAATAAACATAATATTGCTGCATAATTGCAAAAACGAAAATTTTGTCAATTAGCACACGTAATTTGGTAGATAAACTTGTTCTACGAGAAGACTTGACAAAGAAACAAAAATACTATGACGATAACTAAAATTTACTGAAATAGAACATATTCCAACATTGAAATAACACTTCATTAGAAGTGAACATGTAAAAATTAAGGGAAAAATGAAAAATAAAGATACTAATCAAAGAAAAAAATATGCAGCAATAAAGAGCATTATGATGAGACAAAAACCTAACATTAAAAAATTGACACCGTGAATATATATCCATCACATTATCAAAAACTATTAAAGCAAATAGAAAAAGAAACAAGCAAAGAGCACATATGATTTAAGATTTTGCTATGCTCACTACAAACAAGATAATAGCAAGAAAAAGATCCTTTTTACTTACTTGATTCAACAGTATATTTAAATTCCTTCCATGCTCAGGAAAGGGACTTAACCATCAAAAACTTGTAATATCAATAACAGAACGCAGGAGAGCATAAAAGACGAAACAAAAGAACCTGAATATAGATTGGGTTATGTTAGCTTAACTACGAAATGAAATGCTAACACTAGTTAATAAATAAAAACAGTAGAAAGAATATATTTTTACCTGCAAACCATGCGTCTACTTGATTCACCTATTCTGTTTTACTTGTCGCAAATCATAAAAATAGCATTGAGGAACAAAATTACCGACTCGAATCGACGAGTAAAAAGAAATCAGAACCCTAAATCCTTGAACGCTCCATACTCGTATTCGCAGCAATTGGATATAAGAAAGCGAAGTAAATATTAATTGATCAATTATTACTCGATCTTCCATATGTGAATAAAAAAGAAGTCTAGAGTAAAAGTATCAGGATCCCACGGCGATAGCAGAACAAGCCCCCTCTCAAAGATCAAGAATTATCAAATTGAAACATAAAAAGAACTATCCGGAAGAAAGACTCGTTCTTTGCTAGAAAATTTCGATATGACACCGGAGCAAAATTTTCTTGTCGTTCCAGGAAAAGCAAACCGAATTCGAAATAAGAACCCTAAGCACGGAGATCCGACATTTAATTTCGGCAAGAATTCCGCATCACGATCGACGAGCCAATCAAACGAAATAAACCAGACAAAACCCCAAAAACGATNTCGAAATAAGAACCCTAAGCACGGAGATCCGACATTTAATTTCGGCAAGAATTCCGCATCACGATCGACGAGCCAATCAAACGAAATAAACCAGACAAAACCCCAAAAACGATGACCGCTCGAAGGGGAAGCAGCCTCTTCTATATTATAGACGACGGAATGGTGAAGTGGACGGTGTAGATCGCAAGAAGAAGGTGACGTACGACTTGGATTGATTTGTGTTGCGAATCGGTAAAGGATGGCGCGTGCAAAGAAGAAAGCTACCAGTGGGCAGCCGCGGATTTCGGATCGGTGTAACAAAGGGCGGTAGCGGCCGTGTAGGACCCAGTCAAAACGTGGACGATAGGCTTATAAAAAGGCCTGACTTGGCCATCGATTACTTCTTTTCTTTTTAATCAATATATTCTTCTCATAATCAATATCCATTTATATTATATATAAACAAAACAATCCTTTACCATGCCCCACATTTTCTAAAACAATTATTAAAAAATTAAAATATTTCTGTGAACTTAAAAGATACTAATCTATTTGTAAGACCCGATGATGATTAGAATGAAAGTTAGTCCCACATAGATAAAACACGGAGGTGGTCATGAGCTTATACGTAGCATCTTCTCTTATCATTCAAAACGTGTTTTAAATTCGTGCGGGTCATATAGGTCCAAAGCGAATAATATCTTGAATGGAATCGGAGGTCTTACAGAAGGTATCAGAGTCAACCTCGAGTGCCCACTTGAACTATGTGGGTCGACTCAACGAGGACTTTGAGCCCCGAAGGGGGGAAGATTGTGTAAGGCCTCAGATCATAGACTTATATGTAGCATCCTTCCTTACCATTCAAGACGCGTTTTAAATTCGTGCGAGTCATATAGGCCCAAAGCGAACAATATCTTGAATGGAATCGGGGGTCTTACACTATTAACTCATGCG
Organism: Pontederia paniculata; assembly: GCA_001647135.1. NCBI lineage: Eukaryota > Viridiplantae > Streptophyta > Magnoliopsida > Commelinales > Pontederiaceae > Pontederia > Pontederia paniculata. The sequence continues at coordinate 1,174 of LTAE01006077.1, read as the reverse complement.
ATGCACGAATAATCGAATACTATTTAAAAAATTACCAATCAATTATATAATTAAATATATATATAATATATTAATTATATAAAGAGAAATCGATGTTCACTGATCAAATTTGATTTTATCTTAGACTAAATTTGATCCATCTTGATCAATTTTGATTAAGTCGGATTGAGTTGGATTAACGATAAATTAATTATCGAGTTTGATTCAACCCTATTTCTATGGATCATCGGATTTTTTATTAGTTTTTTTTCATATTTTAAATTTTTTTATGATATTTAAAATTAATTATATTATTAAAAAAGAAATATTATATTTTTCAAACATTTGTAATACTTTTCAAGAATATAAAATATTAGATTTTATATATTTTAATTATAAAATAATATAAATTCTTATCTAAATTAATTTGTTCAAGTTTAATAAAAAATATACACAAGTTCGGATCAACAGGTCTAGTCGAGTTCATCAAGTTTGAAAAAATGAAAATTCATATTCGATTCATTGGTTATCGAATTAGTTCGTATTCGATTGGACTAATCTAATTGAGATTGGATCGATTCATATGATCAAGTTCACCGAGTCGATCAGACCTATTAAACACCCATATTCAATTGAAATAAAATTGAAAATATTAAGTTATAAATTGTAGAAAAAAATTTACCAAATTGACTAATATATTAATGTGAAGTTCTTAACTTTTCTTATACTTCAATTTATCATCAAACACATGCTTTGTATCACGAATATTACAAAAAATAATAATAATATACAATTTGTATATGTATATAAACATTTTTATTATATTTATATAATTAATTAATTGAGTCTCATATTATATTATGATTTTGTTCAATATAAGTTGATATAGAGTTTAGAGATTTGACTAATGTAAAAATATTAATTTGTTAAATTGATGTGTTTAATAATAATTTGAGTGGTAATGTGAACATTTTAATAACCATTTTCCTAGCATATTTCCATTAGAATATAGAATTTGAGAAATAAAGATCTATTTTTCATTTATAAATTATCTTTTTCATTAGACATTTTTTCCAATTAATAAAGCAAAAAAGATACATCCAACACTAAAATTACTCACCCAATTATGATAACTCAAATAAAATAATTATGTTATATTGTATGTGAAAATTATTTTTATATAAAAATAGTATAT
>LTAE01006075.1:13307-26535 GCA_001647135.1 Pontederia paniculata | reverse complement strand
TATGGAACATCGTCGATGATATTTTTAATTTGATTACATCTTTTGAATCATTCATATGTATACACTGCCTCAGGGAAGCAAATGTAGCAGCAGACTATCTAGCAAATATCGGTAGAAGGGCAGAAAATGATCTATTTTGGATGGAAGACCCACCTCAGGGACTTTCGGATATTTTGTGTAATGACATTCGCGGCCACGCCGCCATTAGATAATCGAAAGATCTTTTCCAAAAAAAAAAAAACATGATGACAAGGAAGAGACTTCATATGATGATCAAGATGTTGCTGATGAAGATGATCAAGAATATTTGCGATTGAGTACTTATTCAATAATAAGATTGCAGGGTTCTTGAGTATCGTATCACCTTCTATCATCTACAACGAATTTTCTCCATTATATTTGCTAGATGCATCCATGTATACATTCTACGTAATCAAATATTTTCACGTTAGCCTCATACCAGTAATCAGTTCATATGAAAATGTCAATCAATATATTATGGGATGAATATCAAATAAAAAAACTAACATTATTTGATGTGACATAAAATCGATTTAGCATATTTTATTATAATGATATAAAATTTTATATGGACAAATTCATTTAGAAAAAAATGGAAAAACTTTTTAATTTAGTCGGTAAAAAAATGAATAAGATAAAACATAAAATTGGAGAACTAGTAATGCAAGGAAAAAATGTAGAGTACAACAAAGATAATGAGACCAACATTGGAGGACTACATGTGAATATTATCATGAAATGTGATATCCAAACACTACAAGCAATTATTATTATAAAAAAAATTATTCAAAAACATAATTGCTTTAAAAAAAATAGTTTCAACACTTTAGTGTTTATTAGCACAAGAACTAAATAATATTTTTTTATTAATTATATTCTAATATTGACGAGAGCCAGTAGACTCATATATAATTTTCAAAGTCATCAATTTAGTCAAAAATAATTTTTTTGCTCTCATTTGAATGCTAGTAGTTAGGTGATAATAATCTTAGATATGAACCTAGATTGAAAAAAAAAATACTTTTTATTACATAAGCCAAACAAGCCCTAATTAATTTGGATCAACTTTTCATTTTTAGTAGCTTATTGGCACTTGATAACTTAATATACGATATCTACCTTCAATAGCTTAAACATATTTTTGTTTCTTCTATCTAATCATCCCTTGTTTAGAGCGTGGTGTTTCCCTTCTCTTATTTGAAATATTTTAAGAGGGTAGCTAGGAAGGTGGCGGCGTCCTTCTCTCCTTTTTATTATTTAAAATATTTGTATATTATTTTATTATATATTTATTTATAAAAATATGATATGTGAACATAGGATGACATCATAAAAAATTGGATGCATTGTCAATATGACTAGTTTGTTATGCATTACAAACTGAGGGATTGTAAATTTGTTATAAAATACTGAAATACAACTAAAGGACAATAAAAGGATTAAATAATAGTAGGAGTACTATTCATGAAAAATACTGATCATATGAATTAGGCCATTTTAAATTTTAAAGGGTCAATGAATCTTAGCGATCATAATATGCAATTTTTGTAAGAACTCAAAATAAGGGGCCCATTAGATTTAAATTCAAAGCTTGATCTCTTTTACCTTCCATATCATATTTTAGTTTTTATTAATCTTATGTAGTTTTTTTATATCTTTATATTTTTCATTTTTTTATTCTATGGTTCACTATATTAGCAACAAACATTTACCCCCCAAGGCCTATAAACAAGGAATGATTCATTATCAGCACCTAACTTTTCATATGCCTAATAATTGGGATTTTGCATTCTTAGCTAGGGAGAAGATACAAGAGCAAAATGGCTTCTTCAACCACTACCTTTCTTTGTCTCTCCACATGGCTCTTCTTCTTTTCTTCTCTCCTCGTGCTCTCATTCCATGTTCCGGTCGGCCGGTGTTTGACGATGAACCGGGTCAGAAATGTAACTGTCATCAATTACTTGGGCGAAGGAATCAAATTGTACATCCATTGCCAATCCAAAGATGATGATATCCACGAGTACGTCCTCAACTTCAGAGAATGGTTTCGTTGGGGCTTCGAGTCGGATGACCTTCTCCCCGACAAACTGTATTGGTGCAAAGCTCGTTGGACTGACTGGATGAATGTCCATGGCACCTTCAATGTTTTTGACGCCAAGAGGGATAACTTCAGGTGCGACTCCATGTGCTGGTGGAAGGTGGAGCCCGATGGACTCTTCTGCCTCAACAATTGGAGCAATAAATATGAACTTGTCTATTATATCCAGCGTGTGTAAAGTTATTCTCTAATTATATATTATATAAGGTCTCTATCGCGTTAATGTGCATCAAATGACATTGAATAAGATTACTTTTGGGTGGTTTGCATATCTGTGTTATTTTGATTAATTATCTGTGATTTGCATTTTCGTTATCAAGCTCAGTCTTAGTTATCTGCTGCTGTGATATAATGTTTGCATGCACGTAGAGAGTTTTAGAGAGGGAGAGAGAGATGACAATTGATTTCTTTTCTCATTTGTTTTTTTTTGTAAAATATTGAATTTTAAACACAATCCATGTTTGTATTTTTTCATAAAGAACAAATACAAATTTGAAATAAAATATGTTATATATATATATATATATATATATATATATATATATGTGTGTGTGTGTGTATGTTGATATAATTATCTTAAATTAGGTACTTTGTCCTTCATCTCTCTTATAATCTCTCTATTTGAAATAGTTTAGTGTCTTGTTCTTTTAAGAAGAAAATAAATCGATTTTAATAGCATGCATCTAGTTAACATTTTTTTGGAAAAAATGTGCATCATTTTTCTTTTAAAAATTTAAAATTGCCACTGTGAAATAATTCTTTTAAAAAGAATCGATCTTCTGTTTACCTATTTCTTAGTTACTTATTTTGATTAATTTTTACAACTAAATCACATAGACTCGAATAACAGATATTACAAATTTGATCAAATCAAAACTGCTTAATACACTTAAGTTTAAATGAATGATTGGTTCAACAAATTTAACCATCTAGCCATCATATTTGGACGTGGGGTCACAATATTGTTCTACATTTAGAGTGAAGTTCTCTACATCCCATCAACTACCGATGTGTTAACCATTTAAAATGTAGATTCATGCAAAGTTATTTCTTAGCTTCAACTCTCTTTTTAAAATATAATAATAATAATAATAATAATAATAATAATAATANACTACCGATGTGTTAACCATTTAAAATGTAGATTCATGCAAAGTTATTTCTTAGCTTCAACTCTCTTTTTAAAATATAATAATAATAATAATAATAATAATAATAATAATAATAATAATAATAATAATAATAATAATAATAATAATAATAATAATAATAATATACAGTACAAATTTGAACTTGCATCTTTTTTCGTAAAAAGAAATTCTAACATATCTTAGTATATTGAATATATTTTCCTCTAGTGTTTTTAGTGTCGTCATACCTTTATTATTACTAGAATATATCTTTGAAGATTTTAGCCAAGCTTGTCAATATCGAGAGTTTAAGTAAACTCGTTTTTCTTCTCGTGAATTCGTATCATAAAATTAAATCGTAAAATCATAGAGTTTATGTTCCAAATAAATTTATTATAAAATGATTAATATATTATATAACATAAAATAAATATTGATATCTTAGATCACATAACCACTAATATATTCTCTTATAATGATAAAAACATAGATTCTCATTAATCTTAACTCTTAATTAATATAATCACTCATTCAAATATTCAAATACTTCACTTCAACAATCAAAATTTAGATAATAGTAATTTTATTATAGTTATCATAATTCATATTCATAATTTAAAAAAATATAACATACTAACTATATTAATTTGACCCACAATGTCGTATGACTTATAGGGTTAGAATTCAATATACGAAAAAATAAAATTTGATTTAAAATAAAAGAAAAATATAATATATCATAATTAGTTCATTATTAAAACTAATGAATCATAATTTTATATCATGATTCAAGAGGATTTACAATTTTTTCGGATTAATAGATCATAATTTGCATTTATTTATTTATTTATATCTAAAAATTACTTCTTAAATCTTATTTTTTTTGTCAAAATATTAATTTTATGAGTTCAGCAGTAGACTCTCAATTTCAACCGTTAACGACTCAATTCGCGAGTCTACCGAGTCTACCATAAATTACGATTCTACTATGATTTAACTCGTTTCTAGGGGCTAGACTCTTAAACTCGTACGAGTTTATGATTTAAATCACGATATTGATAAGCTTGATTTTAGCTAACCTTTCAACTTAAATTTTAATTAACTTTATACAATTATTCATATGTCCCTCTTAAGTGATATTTAAATCTTTAATGTTGTTCTATTTTTAATTGATTAACAAATACATGGGAGAGTGATATGCCATGGTATACAGATTATCATTGATTTTATGCTTTGATTAGATGAGAGTCAGGTCAGTTAGTAAATGAGTTGAGTTCCATGTTGATAGATGATTAATTTAATAGCACCAAATTCGAAGTTCAAAAATTAATAAAAGTCAATGATTAATACTGAAAAAAAAACAAATTAGGCATGCTAATGCTAATCGTAATAATAAATTAAAATATCTAATCAGTCAACAATATATGATAGAAGAGGAAAAATCACTAACCTCCTAACAGATATCCATTGAATGTGCCAACTAGCTAGTCTCACCTCATACATGAAAAAGAGTTAACTAATACTTGTATTATATGATTTTATTATTATTTTTCGGATCAAAGAATTTCAATGTGGATCTTTTTTATAAATTAGCATTCATCTTAGGGAGAGATAGAGATAAAAACTGATCAATGGCTTCTTCTTTCACCACCTTCATTTTCTTTTCTTCTCTTCTCTTGCTATCTCTTCATGTACAGATCGGAGATTGTAATTTCTTCGACCATCTCGTCCCGGTTAGGCACGTAAACATTACCAATTACTTGGGCGAGGATATCAAGTTGTACATTCATTGTCAATCCAAAGATGATGATATCGGTGAACACACCCTCGGCTTCCATGAATCGCTTACGTGGGAGTTCAGGTCCAACTTCCTTTACAGAAGCACACGCTTTTGGTGTGACATTTACTGGAAGGATTGGATGGTGATGAATGGGACCTTCAATGCTTACAAAGCCAAGAGGGATGATCCGAGATGCTCTTCCATGTGCTGGTGGGCAGTTCGTACCGATGGACTCTATTCCTTGAACAACTATAATTGGAACTGGGATCTTTTGTACGACTTTAAGAATCGTAGTATTCCTGCTGTTTAGTTACTATGTGTTTCCTGTCCTTTGTGAATTTGACATCGAATAAGAGGAATTTTTATTTTGTTCACTGAATCTATCTATCTATTTTATGCAAAGATGATTTTTTTTCTAACTATTTCAATTTTTAGAGTTGCTAGCTGAGGATGCTTTTTAATAAAAGATTTTTTTTTTCAATAATCTATGTGATGTTAAAATATAAACATAAAATGACATTCTTCTTAATGATTTAAGTTTGTAGGATAGTTGATAGTATAATTTATTTAATATTAACTTATCCGATTTTATAAAATATGTGTACCTTAACAAATCAGACAATTTAGATGCTTATTATTCGAATAAATTTTTAATATAAGTTTGACATGTGTACTGTCATTAATTAATTTAGATTTAAAGAAAAAAAAAAGCTGATTTCATCTTTTTACTCCTTATATATTAGAGTTACTTCTAACACTTAGATCTCGTTTAGTATCTACAATAGTGTTTATCGTGTTGACTAAGTCAAGCATAATTAATAATAGCAACAAACGATTGAAACTCAACTCTTTGAAACGTTTGAAAGACCAACATCTAGGATAGCGACAGACGTGTCAAAATTTATTTTCAGATATACCCTCAAATATTTCAATATTAATTACTATTTATATAGTGCGTTTATTATTTTTATACTATATGATCACTTTATTATTTATTATTATTTTATTAACTTATAAATAATTTGGTTAGCTATTTATTTTATTATTATTTATTAATATTAAAATAGTCAAAATAAAAAAAATATGTTATTAAATTTTATTATTATTTATTAAAAAATTATACCTTTTTTAGTCATTTTACATTTATTGATTGGTTCAAACATCGTATTTGTTAAATATTTTTATTAAATTTAATATAATTAACTCGTTACCGCTGTAGGGTCTAGATGGCACCAAGAGGGGGAGGGGGGTGAATTGGTGTATCAATTTTTTTTTCTTTAAACTATGTTTATGCAGCGAAAATAATCACAGAGTGAATACAAGTGAAAATAGATGCACAGAAGGAAATAAACACAACAAATTTGTTGACGAGGTTCAACCGAAATTTAGACCTCCAAAGATCACTAACCTTCCTTCTTCAAGGGCGAAGACTCCTTTACAACTTCTTTTTCCTTTCTTTCTTTCGAGTGCAAGGAGAAAACCTCTTACAATTGAGCTCACTCTTGAACACTCAATTTACTATCTTCTATTCTGAATTCTCACTAGAATGTTTATAATGAGGAACTCAGTGAATTCACCCGTCAATATGTTGTCTGGTGCTTCGATCGTCTTCCGTTCACCTTCGGACGTCCGCAGTAATGGGTTTCAGCCATAGTTCCTTCTTCACTTCCATAGGTCGTCCACTGATGACATCGGGCGACCTTCGCTTTCTTCAAATTTCTTCGTTAAGTTTCTTCGGTCATCCGCTGATTGAACACAAATCCTTCAGATGTCCTTCGCTTCTTTACTGAACAATATGGCAGTCCGCTTATTCTTCATTGAATTCCTCGAACGTCCTTTCTTTATCTTCTGAGTCATTGGTTGTCCGCTAATTCTTCATTAAATTTCTCGAACGTCCTTTCTTTATCTTCTGACATGCTTTGGTCATCCTCTGACACTGCTCAGCTACAATGGACGACATTTCTTATCTTCTATCAACTTTTTCGGTCGTCGACTATTCTCACCTAGTTACTTCGGACAACCTCTTCTTTCTTCTTCTAGACATCTTTGGTCGTCTACTTATTCTACACCGAAGAATTCATACAACCTCTTCTTGTTCTACTGAAGTCATCGATCGTCCACTGTTTTTCACTGAGTGCTGTGGGCGACCTCTCTTAACTTCCCTCTAACTTATGTATTTCACTAGTCATCCACTGCTTTAACACTGAAGCTCTCGGACGACCTTAATCTACATCAGGAATACTTCAATCGTCCACTGTTTCTTTACTGAAATCTTCGGACGATCTTTCCTTACTTTTCTTCTGTTTATGCATTCTTCTAGTCGTCCACTGCTTTAACTATGAAGCTCTCGGACGACCTTTCTTTCCATCTGGAGTACTTCGGTAGTCCACTGATTCTTGAATTCTTCGGACGATCTCTTCTGCCTTCACTTTTAAAATAACGTTAATCAACCTCTTCATAGGGCGTCTACTCAATCTTGGAGCGTCTGTTCTTCAACCTTTGTACTGCTGATTTCGAATCTTCGATCACCCACTTCTTTTCACCGGGCGACCTTTCCTACTCGACTTTTCTTCGATCGTCCAGTATTCATCCTCGATCGACCGTTCAGTACTTAGCTTCATATTTTTAGTCTTAGTTCCTCACTTCGGTCGACATCTTCTCATTCTTAAGACGAGCGCTTCATACTTAGAATTTTTCTTCAATTCTTCTTTGTACACAGGTTGTCCATTTATCGACTTCGATCGACCTATTAATGATTGAAATTAAAAATCTTATCTTCTACACATCAAATCAAAGATCATTAGTACAAACTAAGTTTTCTCGTAAAGTTGTGATCATTAAAATAATTTTAGAATCATAAATTCAACAACCACTAATCACTGTCAACCACTAATACATGCCAGACATTCCACACAGAACATTAAACGTACAAGCAATACCAACGCCACTCTCTATATATCACAAAAGCCTCACCGTATTATATATATAAAAGCGGTTCAACAAATTTGTAGCATTTGACTCTAAATTAAAATAAGCAAAAATGTAATTTGGTGAGTGAATATTATAAGGAGCGGATAAAGTTGAGGATTTTGTTTTTAAGATGCTTACTTAACTATTTTGTAAACGTCACTTATTCTTTTCATCTATACATCGTATTCACGACTCCTATTGTGAACTAATTTTACAAATGCTCGATGAGTCTTTTTTTTTTTTACTTTTCAAATTTCTTTAATCTTTAATATTTACTTTGTCATAGTTAACTTTTTTATTCGGATAAAATACATTATTATTACATGCCTACACAAATTATTATTTTAATGGATTAAATGAACTTATATTTTTCTATATAAATTTAAGCTTTTAAAAACATTTAATTTTTAAATTATTTCTTAAATCATAATTAAGTTAGCTTAAACGAATAACAACAACTATAACAATAACAACAGTAATAATATAATAATATTAATGGGTGTGTAAATTACTTTTTAATTTACAGTTGAAATTAGATTTAACATAAATAGTTGCATTTTTTGTTAAAGAATTAGTTTTATTTTGGTGATTAAAAAACTAATTACTTATGTGAAATCTAATAACTTTTAAATATTTTGATTTAGTAAGTAAGAAATGATTTGAAGTTGATTTATTTCATTTTATGTCTATTAGCTAATTTAAACGTTATGTTTAGTTATTTAGCAAATATTTTTGTTATTTGCTTACCCACTCAGATATGTTTTTATTTAATTACAAGTTTAAACTACTATTCAGTAATAATTTTCTGTCCATTAATATCAGCTGAGATTTTTTCAACTGTGAGGACATCCTATACTAAATTGATATCCTAAAAGTTTTAAATGTTAATTAAAATCTTCATCGATCATTATCCCAACACATAATGAGAGAATTAGCTCTTGTAAATTTTTTTATCGAAATTTGAATCTCATGCTGCCATATGGTCCATATTAGTAAAATTCAAATGAGGTGACTATATATCTTACCAAGAGTCCTAATATCTTTAATGGGTGTGTAAATTACTTTTTAATTTACAGTTGAAATTAGATTTAACATAAATAGTTGCATTTTTTGTTAAAGAATTAGTTTTATTTTGGTGATTAAAAAACTAATTACTTATGTGAAATCTAATAACTTTTAAATATTTTGATTTAGTAAGTAAGAAATGATTTGAAGTTGATTTATTTCATTTTATGTCTATTAGCTAATTTAAACGTTATGTTTAGTTATTTAGCAAATATTTTTGTTATTTGCTTACCCACTCAGATATTTTTTTATTTAATTTACAAGTTAAACTACTATTCAGTAATAATTTTCTGTCCATTAATATCAGCTGAGATTTTTTCAACTGTGAGGGCATCCTATAGTAAATTGATATCCTAAAAGTTTTAAATGTTAATTAAAATCTTCATCGATCATTATCCCAACACATAATGAGAGAATTAGCTATTGTAAATTTTTTATCGAAATTTGAATTTCATGCTGCCATATGGTCCATATTAGTAAAATTCAAATGAGGTGACTATATATCTTACCAAGAGTCCTAATATCTTTAATGGGTGTGTAAATTACTTTTTAATTTACAGTTGAAATTAGATTTAACATAAATAGTTGCATTTTTTGTTAAAGAATTAGTTTTATTTTGGTGATTAAAAAACTAATTACTTATGTGAAATCTAATAACTTTTAAATATTTTGATTTAGTAAGTAAGAAATGATTTGAAGTTGATTTATTTCATTTTATGTCTATTAGCTAATTTAAACGTTATGTTTAGTTATTTAGCAAATATTTTTGTTATTTGCTTACCCACTCAGATATTTTTTTATTTAATTTACAAGTTAAACTACTATTCAGTAATAATTTTCTGTCCATTAATATCAGCTGAGATTTTTTCAACTGTGAGGGCATCCTATAGTAAATTGATATCCTAAAAGTTTTAAATGTTAATTAAAATCTTCATCGATCATTATCCCAACACATAATGAGAGAATTAGCTATTGTAAATTTTTTATCGAAATTTGAATTTCATGCTGCCATATGGTCCATATTAGTAAAATTCAAATGAGGTGACTATATATCTTACCAAGAGTCCTAATATCTTTATATTTATATCCTATTAATTAGGTAATTTTACAGGGTTAATAAATCTTTCTTGATATATAATTCTAGTGGTTATTTACAAAATGACCTATTGGATTTAAATATCTCATTTTACCTTGATATCCATTTTGTTTTTAGAAATATTACTAGACTTCACTCACCGCATTACTATATCAGGATTTTGATTAATCATTAGGGAAGACCACAAAAAATGCAATGGCTTCTTCCACCACTGCCTCTCTCCATCTGTCCACAGTCCTCTTCTTTTCTTCTCTTCTCATGCTCTCATTTCATGTTCCCCTCGGCCAGTGTATTTCAATCCCAACCAGGCATATAAACATCACCAATTACTTGGGTGAGGACGTCAAGATTTACATCCATTGCCAATCCAAAGACGATGACATCGGCGCGCACGTCCTCGGCTTCCACGAATCGCTCACATGGCACTTCAAATCCAACTACTTCACAACACTCTTCTGGTGCAGTGTTCGCTTCAAAGATCCAGAGCTCGTCGAAGGGACCTTCGATGCTTACTATGCCAAGAGGGATGACAGCGGCTGCTTTTCAAAGTGCTGGTGGGCAGTCAAACCCGAAGGACTCTACGCCTTAAGAAATAACAATCGGGGATGGGAACTTTTTTATTATTCAATGAGTCACAAGGTTCCTGCTCTTTAGTTAATTAAGCTTTTTCATCTCAACCCTACTTATATCTATCTTTCATGTTAGTTTAGCATCGAATAATTAAGATATATATATTCCAGTGGGTCGACGAATTCTCTATGGTTTGCACATATATATATATATATATATATATATTATATGGGGGCAGGGAGCGTGTAGCGCACTTTTAATGTAGTGTGTGTAGCGCAATAGAAAGTAACGACACTATCTGTACAAAAAAAATTGAATAATGTTCATTTGTACAGAAAGTGTCGTTACTTTTTATATAAGTGCGCTACACATTCATTTTTCCCTATATATAAAGGTCTTATCTCCTTCATGCAGCCAATGTTCAACAACTTTCACATGAATCGGTCATACATTCGTGCATGCTACACGCACATTCATGTTATTTCATCATGTCATGCACTAGATATATATAGAACTATAACTATCATTTTGTTAATCGTCTTTGTTAATTAATCAAAATCGATTCAATATGATATAGGTATGCGACATCATTATTAATGTTGTAAAAAAAATAATAATGCAAAATAATTAACTCAACTAAACATAAATGATTGTACTCATTCCACTACTTCACAATGTAGAATATAACAAAACTCTCAAAAAACCAATCATTTTGAAAAGCAAAATTGAAGCATGTGAGAGAGGCCTACCACTTGCATTTTTTTTCTTTTCTTTCTAAATGTTAAAATTTGATTGCAACTCATCTTGAATGGTACATACTCCATATGTATGGAGCAAAAGATGTTACATCATAAATGGAATGTGATTCAAATATTTAATTGAATGATAAAAGATTTTCACACCTCTTATTTTTATAAAATGTCGTTAATGATATCATTTCAATTATGAAACATTTCCATATAAGGGGGAGCTATCGTAAAATAGACTCGATAACAAGTGAAAGATTCATAAATTACAAAGGGAGTAAAAGTTTAGCAAGAAGGAAAATGAAAATTAGAATAATATTTTAACATATTATTGTAATCTACTTTTCTTTTTTGCATTGACATATTCAGCATTTACCGGATCAGTATTTACCATTTCTTCAAAGAAATCATAAAAACAAAGAAATCTAATGCCACATGTCAACTCCATAACTTTTTTTAAGAATATAAATAATAATACTCAATAATGTTAAAAATGTATATATATAAATATATATATATATATATATATATATATATATATCCCTATATATAAGTGGTTAGTTTGAAATCAGTTGACAATATATTAATCTTCTAGTTTAATATTAATAATATCTTTGTATTAAGATGATATATTATTTGTTATGGATAATAAGCTATTGTTCTAAAGATCTGAAATTAAATTTCAAAATTAAAATATTATTCATAATTAAAGAAAAATCAAAATTGCATCAACTTTTAATTAAAAATATGAAACAAGAAATCAAAATTAAAATGTTATTTGTAGTAAAAAAAAGATTAGCATATTTTTAAAATCCAAATAAAAATAATCAGTAAAAAACTAAATATTCGAATTTATATCCCTTTTTATAAATACAAAATTAAAAATTCAAAAGTATAAAAGTATAATATATTTTAAAATGAAAACAAAATGACACTAAAACTTATGGTGATAGAATTGTTCAAGATTGAAATGATCTTTTGGTATAATTTTAGGGTTGGTTTTATCGGCTGAGATTTTCCAACCGTGAGGATGTTCTATATTAAATTAAATCCTAAAAGTTTTAAATGTTAAGAGAAGTTTCAAGGATCATTATCACAGCATGAGAGAATAATTTTTTGGAAAAACTTTATATGAATTTGAATGACTTGCTGCAACACCATATGGTCCATATTAATTAAATTTGAATGAGAAGACTATATATCTTTCTGAATAAATTACGCGAACGATCATCGAACTTTCACATATTTCTATTTCAGTCACTAAACTTCACTTTATAATAGAATGGTCATCCAACTTGAAAAAATTTCATGCGCGATCATCCTGATCGGCTATCATCAGTTTCTAGATTATCGTGCTATGTGACATCCATAGGAGCAATTTCTCTCTCCACCATGTTGATCCTCTCTCTATCATTCAGTCTCTCTCTCCCTTTCTGTCACTCTCACACTCTCTCCCTCCCTCCCTCCCTCCCACCCTCCTTCTTTCTCTCTCTATCTATGGAGGTGGGCAGCAGCCCCTCTCTTCTCCCTCGTTGGAGACTAAGGAGAAGAGAGGAGAGGGACAGCTGCCCCTTTCTCTCTCTCTAGGGCAGCGACTCCTCTCTTCTCCCTCGCCGGCGACGAGGGAGAAGAGAGTCCCCCTCCTCTCTCTCTAACAACTACCTCCTCCTCCTCTCTCCTCTCTCTCTCTCAATCGAGAGGGCAGCGGTCCCCTCTTCTCTTCTCCCTCGCCGCCGATGAGGGAGAAGAGAA
>LTAE01006074.1:19313-37385 GCA_001647135.1 Pontederia paniculata | reverse complement strand
TATATATATATATGAGTTTAATTGGTGTGAAAATCACTTTTTGACTTATACATGTCAATCAATGTATCTGACGGTTAAGATTAGATCTGACATAAATAGCTAGTTATTTTATTCAAAAATAAAACTAACTTTTTTATTTGAAAATAAATTACTTATATCAGATCTAATCTTAACCGTAAAATACTTGATTAACATGTATAAATCAAAAAGTGATTTACACACCCATTAAACTATTAATTGAGCAAAACAAGCGACGAGTTGCCATGCAACATTCGTGATGTATTCTTTCATCCTCTTGCCCTTGTGAGTCTCATCGTAGACAACTCAACAATCTACAAGTCCCGTACCTTGTCCTCTTGTAATAAATGATGGCTGAAAATAAAAAAAATCCTTAGAAAAATGTAGTAGTGAACTTTTGTTACATTTTTTTCTAGTCAATCATCAAATGGATCCTCCAACATGAAAATGAACTTCAAATTTCAAAGCTCAGTTTCTCTTTTGCGATGGTGAACTTATTCTTCCACTCTTTTTTGCCTTAAAATGTATTAGGTCAGACAAAAACAAAGAAAGGGTTGAAACACGTAACAAAAGATATGTCGGGTCTAGTACTAAAACAAGCCGAGCTCAGGATCGGATCATCCTCATCCCATTCCTAACATGGTTTCGACCAGGTATCTAGGAATGAGACCCCATCACGGGACCAAACTTGATCAAGTTAAGGACAAGCCCATCCAAGATTAATCAAGAATAAAATTGGGACTTGGTTGTCTTGGTTTTATTTATTAAAATGTTCTAAACAAAATATAGAACATTTATAAAAGTTAATTTATCAATTAAACATTCTCTTTTTATTTCATATTATTTAGAATATTTGGCTAATCAGACTTAGTATAGGAACAAATTCCTAAAAAAACTAGGTCAGGCCATGTTGACACCCATGATCAAGCCTACTTAAGTCGATTCTTGCTCGAGGGCAAGATGGTTCTTAGACTTTTCAGAGAGATAAGAATTCATAGGTCACATGGGAAGTTGTGACATGTGTAGTGAAAGGTATGACCTTGGAGTCATACCAGGCTAGAGATTGAGTGTCCTTTAACTAGAGTTTGTATATGCTAAGAATTGGAAAATTGTGTTAGCTTTAAGTGTTCTCTTAGAACTATTTTCTAAGAAAATTTGTCTTCAGATGAAGCTGAATTATGCTCTTTGTCCTAAATTTCTAATATTTTCCTAGGGACAAGGAAAAGCTCAAGTTTAGAGAAATTTGAGAGGAAGACTTTATATGCATGAATTTGAGCATAATTTCATATCTTATTAAGAACATAACTCTCCATATAAATAGACAATAACATTATTTTGTCATTTGTAAACACATGATAGTTGAATTGTGAGAAAAAAAGATTAGTCTATTAATATTGTGTTTTCATTTATTTTAAAAAAATGAATGAAGAGTCGCGACATATGGAAATTTACACTCGAGCATTTGGAAGTTCATAATTTACACAAGTCCATCTAGCTGATCACCCTCGTGCAGCCCAACCTAACAAAGATGTGAGAGTCATTTGGCGACTGACGGTTTCATTCTTAGGGAAACTACTTCTAGGGTGATAGAAGGGCCCTTCCGACAAGATAGTTCAAGAAACAAGAGATCAACAGGTCATTGTTTTGCATAATCTTCACACTAATTTCACTTTCTAGTTGTTTCAAACCTTGAGGAAAGAAAGAATAGAAATACCACGGCAATGACCATATATTCATTTCGAATTAAGATAGTGATTCATAGCTATCATTATCCAAGAGTGTGAATGCACAACATCAGCCCTATGACTAATCGATCTCTCAGCTATCATTTCTTCAATTTTATAGTGAAAGTTAAGCTCTGGAATCTCTTTATATATTATTATCTTTTATTTCATATTTAGATTTTATGATGAACTATCGATTGTTTCTTATGAAATGAGAACATAAATAGATAGACCATAAGAATCAACACAGAAAACCACATATAGATTTTAAAGACGGATCTTCTATGTCCACGGTGAACGCAAAGGTTTTTCACTATTTCCTGTAATCATCCCAAAATTATATATATATACATATATATATATATATATACTCAGTTAATCCTAATAGCGAACTCCATAAAAATAAAATTAAACATCAAGAGAGTTCAAAGTTAGAAAACAACTAGAAAATAAAATAACTAAGGAGGAGAAAGTGATGCTTGTAGGTCTTTTGTGATTTTCCCTGTAAAGCATCGAACTTCTAAACCTCCAAAGCTTTCTCCTCTTTTTTTTGCTCAATATTCTCTTTCCTTAAACTCTAAAAGATCCTCTTCCTACTGCCCTATTGTCTTTATTATAGGGTTTTGAAGTCCCCTAGGGTTTACAATTGAAATATAGTTGTTTTGAAGTTAAATAATCTAAAATGACGTAGTTCATGGCTTGTAAGTGTTCATGATCATCAAATTGATGATGTTGGCAAACTATAGAGGGATTCCCCATGAAATTGTTTCATGGTCATGAATGAGTACTCAAATTATACCTTTTAGTAGTGTTCGGGAAACGATTTCACGCCCGTGATGTCGAGTGCAAGAAATAAATCCTTATGTAGTGCTTTCTTCAGTAGTGCCTGTGAATTGACTCCACGCCCCGTTATGAAATTGATAGTTGTCATCCCCTTCATTTTTACATCTAATACATGTTTTTTCTGCATCTGAATAAGGAAACATGCAAATATGGGTAGATCACCAATTCCAAAAAATATCATAATATTGTTGCTAAATTGCAAACACGACAAAGTAAATGAATAGGAAATGTTTGCACAAAATGANTTTATTCCTATATATATATATATATATATATATATATATATAAACCTTGAAATTTTATTTTGGCCCATATGTACGTAACTTAGATGATATAATGAGCACTATGTTCGAACTATTTCATTTATTATCTTACTGTTTTGAATACTATAACGGTTTATAAATGTTGAAGGATGAATTTTGCAAAAAGTAAATTATTGTTTTTCTAAATAAAAAATTAACAACGCATCTGCGAGACCATGAATACAATATAATAAATGACGGTGATATCTGATAGGATACAACAACATAAATAATCACATTAGGTATTTTTAACTACTCAACATTGTTAGAAAATGATGCATCATATGCAAAAAATAGCAACATAGTCAAACCAATCTTAGACATAATTTTAGTATTATCCTATACATCGACAACTTAGTGACGCGATGACACACGTGCATACTTGGATGATTCAGCGGGACCGCCGAATTCAGGTACACAAGAAGTAAAATCAAGTTCGAAAGATGACAATATATTGGCTTACGTCCCCGATCACAGTTCTCACGTCTTGAGAACTTCGAAGTTCCATAAGCAATCTTCTTTTAAAATAGTATGAAGAACCTTTTACAACTTTAGATCTTTTTTGCACTCAAGAACAAGGCCACACCTCTTATCATCATGAGCTCATAATCAGGATTACATAAGAATTTGTCATTCAGTCTCTCTTTTACAATATACTCAAAGAAGAGAGACGGCACCAAGAACATAAATGGAGGCCCAAGGTGCTCTTTTGTGCTTAAATGAGATTGCAAGTTGATTTATTTGGAAGAGCTACTTTCCTTGGACCTGTAAGTACTCTTTTTATAGCTTATTGTCCTTAATATGGTTGTTACTTGGCTCCTTCAATATTTTTGACCCAGAAAATATAGTTGTTACTCTCATCAGCCTAAGATCGGTTGACTTGCATGTGAAGTCAGTCGACTAACCTATTAGTCAAAACTATCGTTGAGCTTGTCAGCATATAGTCAATCGAACCTGGTCCATGTGACCAATCGATCGACTTCACTTCTAACTCCTTCTGACCTTTTTGGTTTGATTAAACTAATCGTTCAATCGTCTTCTGCCTTAAGTGGGTTCAACCGACCTTTTGAAGACATTCATCCGCGACATGTGCTAAATTAGTCATAATTTTTTACAACACATTTAGTTTAATTTTAATCAATTTCATTGTCTCATGCATCATTTTGTCCAACAATTCACTTCATTTTAGTTTTTGGAGTCGAAATCTACATAACGTTGTGTGTTTTTATGTCTAGGGCATTTGACAGAGTGACAAAGGAAGACTGCAATAAATTGGAGTGGATTTGGCATCAAAATAAAAAAAATGAAAATCACGGCTGTGAGTGTGTGAAAACATTTTCACAAACGTAAACCATTTTCACGACTGTGAAGCCGACAACTGCGAGACTTAGGAGAGACGTGCATGTATCACACACGTGTTCATCATCATGATCCGTGAAGGCAGTTTTATGATCGTGAGCGCGCCCAAGCTAGAATATAACAATAATATTCACGAGTTATGAAGGCATTATCATGACCATGAGCGAATAGGATGATGGACAATGATGAAGACGCGTATATATGGTTAAGGACGTGATATCTTGATCACGGGCCATGAACTTTCTTACGGGAAGACGTTTACATACGGTCATGAGCCATGAATAATTTGAAGACAGATCGCAACCTTTCGGTCACAATTATGAAACTCATTTTACGGAGCGTAAAACTTTTTTAGATTGCCTCACAGTATCCGGGGCTAATAGCACCCGACTAATCTATGTAACCCCGGGTTGGATACCTGGCTATGATGGGTGAGACTCGTAGCGAAAATTTTTTGCATCTAGAGGATTCAAACTCGAGATCTCCTAAGTGAGGAGAAGCTCCTTATCACTCCACCCCAACTCACGGGGCGTGAAACTTTAACACCATTAATATTGACTTACGGTCATGTCCATAACAATTCTATCACGGACCGTAAAATGTATTCCGAGATAAATTAACATTTTGTTTTGAATTGGTTAAATTTTATCTTTTGAGGATTTTGACTTGGGATTGAGTTAAATTTGTTGAAAAATAAAGATGCACACAAAATTTACGTGAAAAACGTCCTAAGATAAGAGAAAAAAAAATAAAAAAGGTGAACAATATATCTTTCACTATGAAATAATAGTATAATATAAAATTTCTTCTCTAGAATTACTTTTAAATGACGTAGAATACATATTATCTTTGAATTATGAAATAGATGTCAGCACAATCTCACCACTATATTAAAAGATTGATGAGATCATTGTTCGAAGTTTCATAAAAAAATAAATTAAAAGGAAACTTCTAATTTTTCTCACTCCTTATTTTCCCTCTAATTCTCTCGGAAGCTTCAACTTCGGCTTCAACAAGTTCATGTCATCCAACTTCTCACATAATGTGATTTCGTAGGCTTCTTCTTGTAATGTTGCACATGGACTTCACAAACTTTCTTTTTTCAATTTTTTAAACTTCCTTTTGTGGGACCTGCATAGGTAAAAGCCCAACAGATTTTCTCCATTCTTCTTTTTACGAAATTCAAGCATGCATCAAACTTGATTTTTTTTGGTAGAAACTCTTAATATTAAAGTTATGACTCATAATTTCTTGGTCTCTCACTCCCTCGTCTATAATTTAATTATTAGTTGGGGAGACAAGGTTTGTTGGGAGGATTACCAAATTGTCTTATTGAAGACGAACTTTCCCTGGCCCTCTCACATTTCATCATATGATCAATTAATCTAATAAATTCAATCAATCCTTTATGATTAGTTTCTGAGCGTATTAATGCTGGTCTTCGTTGAAAGCAATATATCATATTCTTTGAATACTGAAACAGTAGACGGTACTGTGCTAATAAGGTCAACTCAACCGAACATCCGTCATCATTATTTTGTGTTTTAAATATTGAAATATTTGAGATTTTCATATATATTTTATCTATAATCTTACCTAATTAATATTTGATACTATTATTATCATTGTTAGCATGACAAAGATATGCACGTAACACTTAATTGGTGGGTACCCCACGAGCTCTGACTTCTATTGTATTATAACTTGTAAAGTCTTGTGGAGTTCACTGGGTAACCCGGGCGCAAAAACCCCTCTGAATTGGTTGCAGGGCGTAACAGCAAGACTGTTATCGTCTGTGCGATTGCAAGAGAGCAGCAGTTGTTACATCCAAAGTGGATGTGTCCCTTAGCCAACTGCCTTCTCTTATTAAAAGAGGTCGAAACCAAACGGTTGTCAGGGTCGTCTTGTTTTTTTTTCTTGAATTTATGATTATGCGATCTTGGAATCTGCACAGTTTAATTATAGGACCCCAGTGGAGGGACAAAGTGGTCCTTGTCATTACAAAATATATTGTGAAATTGTCTAGATCATAATATAATTTTCTTGAAAAAAACTTATCTTTTTGGTGATTTCTTCCTAATTTTTTGATGCATGTGTTGAAAAAAGAAAGGAAAATCGCATTGAGGTTTGGCCCCACGGATCGAAGGCCAACGACGAGCAGGACTATGAGTGCGGTTTGGACCCGCACTCGGTTGTTCATCAACGCCGGGTGCAGGTTGAAATTGCAATCGAGTGTCGCGGGCTTAGGGCCCAAGGATTGCAAATAGATTTTTTTAGTTTCGCTAGAATACTAAAAATATTTTAAAAAAATAAAATGACTATATAATTTGAAAAAAGAAATTCTCCTTTGAAACTTTATAGTAAAGTTTAAAATTATAACATGGAAATTTTCTATTTTTAAAATGACATTTATGCATGATAAAAGAATAGGCATTTTTGTCAATCCTAAGTATGCCATGAATTTTTTTTTGAACTTTTGGAATATGCCATGCTAAGTAATTACTTAGAATTTTTTTTCTCAAACTAGGCTTACGAGTGATTATTATAGGTACAATATTATTATGATAAATTTATTTTCTCTTGTCAAAATAAAAATCAAATATGTCTATTGTCATGTTATCATGAAATTAAACACGTATGTCATTAGGTTTTAGATTCCTTCATTGGAATGTTTAATATTTTTTCTAAGAAATAAGTAGACATGCATGATAACATATATAGATTTTGATTGTGTTAAAATTGGAAAAGGGCTTATTTTCTTTGTAAAAATAAAAAAAATACATATTAGTAATTTTGCCGTGTGTTAAATCTATGAAATAAATTAATTTCTCTTTGAAATTAAATGTTTCATGTAAACCTATAATAAAACAATTAGTTAATATAATTACACAATATATATGTGTCATATGAATATAACATGAAATATTTGAAGATCTTTTGTAGGAATAAAATACCTAGAAATCCAATAGCATCACACTAATCAATGCCTTTCCATCAACTGATGTGTGACACAAAAATATGTTCATTATGAAGTAATTTGGTGCATTGTCAATATAGTCTAAAAAAATAGGATTTATTGATTACATTGATCACACAATCTTTTCTTAATTTGATGTTGGGTTGAAGGATGAGCCATAATTACTTAATTAGCGCCCTTCATGAAATAATTTGTAACCATTCCTAATGGACTAGGTCAATAATTTGCTATGTTTACACGGGACGAATTTTGATGATATTAATTATATGTTGATACAAAAATTTATTATTTAGAGATTTTGAATTATATGTTGATTAAATATTCACCCAATATGTAAAATTTGAATTATGTGTTAAACCAAAATTAAAAAATTCACAAATAAATTTTTTTCTTGGTGCATTATTGATTTTAATGAATGATACAATAATGCTTGAGATAGTGGGAGATATGTGGAAGCGTAGCAACCTCTCGATATACTATTTCATGAGTATTGGTGCCTCATTATTCTTTAATTTTGCGACAATTTTAAATATGTATAACAACAATTACTCCTCATTTTGTATAATATTATATCATGGCCTCAAAATTAGTCAAGCTAACCTTAACAATCGAACAAATTGAATGACAACAATTACAATACCTAGCATCGAAAGGTCTAATATCTCCTAGAAGAACAAATGTTTTGGAACAATCAAACTTCATGTCTGAACCTACACCTAGACCACCCATAAACACCTAAAGAATAAAGAGGCATATCAAGTCTTGTTAATGAAGAGCCAGATTGCCCACATCACACTATTGAGAATGATGATTAATCCTTTCATGGTGGAATACAAAGCCTATAATACGACTCACGAACTCTAAGAGGAATTTAAGATTAAGTTGGGGTCACAATTAAATTCAGATGTAGGATGCTAACAATGAAGCTTGAGTCATACTAGAAGTGTTCTAGGCTTACAATGAAGGAAAATTTCAAACATGGTTCGTGAACTGAAAAGTGCGTGTAGAATTCTCGATGACATAGCAATTGGGAACACATGCATTGTAATTTGTTACCTCGTGATAGTGTCAAAACATTTGGCAAAGTTTCCCACTCAGAAATATAGCCCTAAAAACTTTGAATCAATCAAGGCCCTTAAATGAAGCATTATGCTTAAACTAGTGCATGAGGCATAAGCACAAGTTACATAAGAACTTGTAGTCAAAGAAGGGTAGCAATGATGCACAATAGGAAGTTGCAAGCCACCTGAACAAACATGGAAAGCGCTATGGTTCTACTGAAATGAACAAGCTGAAGTGCTACCATTATAGTAAGCATGGTCATTATGCTCATGATTGCATTGTATCCAAAAAGGTTTGTCCTATCCATGACTCCATTTTTATTTTTAGTCGTGTTTTAATTGTTGAAACTCATCCTTCGTAGATTGCATATTTAGGAGCAATTGACCATATATCTTGAAAGCATGGAAATTCATGAAATTCCATTGAATAAGTGCATGAACTAACTGGCTACATGCTGGAAACAACAGAAGAATTGAAGTAAAAGGACTTGACACCTACAAATTTGATGTTCGCAATGACAATGCCTTTTATCTTCATGATGTTCATTATACCCTAGATTTTAGATGAAATTTAATTTTCATTTATGCATTAATTTAATTTCTATTTGAGCATTAATTTAATTTCTATTTGAGCATTAATTTAATTTTTGTTTCTACATTAGACAATATTTGTTATGCAATAAACTTCTATAGGAAACAAACAAACATCTTCTTAACAATATTAATTTATGTGATAGTTTCTCGAGAATAATTTATATTATTTTTACATTGCATATGATAGTTTCTTGAGAATAATTTATATTATTTTTACATTGCATATATTGTTGACAATCATTCATTCATATCATATGTTAGCATAAATAAAGATGGAAAGAGTTGTCATGCCCGCTTAGGCCACATTGGGCTCGATTAAATAGACAAGCTAGAGAAGGGCTATTGGGCCCACCCTTAAAATTGATCTGCCATATTATAAAGAATGTCTAACTAGAAAGAAAATTAAATCACCAAGTGGTATAGAAAAGCGTGTCAAATTTCTTTTAAAAATAATCCATTCAGACATATGTGATTTGATGAATGTGCATAGTAGAAATGGTAACTCCTAATTCATCACTTCCATAGATGATAATTCACATTATGATGTTATATATATAATTTCCTGTAAATCAAAAGCATTGAATTCTTTGTGTGATTCATGACAATGACATAAAATCAACTGCATCAAAGATTAAAACCTTGCGAACAGACTTTGGACGTAAATATCTCTTAGACTAGCTAATTCAAAGAGTTACACTATTAAAAGGATATATTTAGGCAACTAATAATATCATGAACTCAACAATAAATTAGAGTTGTAGAAAGATGAAACTAAACTTTCTCAATAAGGTCTATGAATCAGTCTAAAATGGTGTAAGCTAATCTCCTAATTTTGTAATTGGGAGATGTTTTGTTAACTACTACCTACATATTAAACCAAACACCTTTGAAATCTATCACATCGAGTCCTTATGAACTTTGGATAGGCCACAAACATGTCCTTAGTCGCTTGTTCCACTAGGGATGCACAATTTATCTCCTTGATAATTCCTATAAATATGCAAATTTAGGACCTAGAGAAAGAAATGTCTACTTGTTAGATACCCTGAAACTTCTAAAGGTTATGTCTTCATAGGTGAAAGGGAAGATGAAATTATTAAGGAGATCTAGAATAGAAATGTAGCATTCTTTGAAATAATTTCTAGAAGCAAGGCATGATAAAAAAAAGGCCTTTACTAAGATGACGAAGATCTTGATTTGTGATCATTGTGGATCAACCTATTGTCTTTAGCCCCACATTTTGATCCAAGTGGGAGCAATTTAGCACCAACTAATGAACCAGAAAGTTCATATGAAGGACTCCAAGAAAACATGATCTGTGATGACATTTTGACATCAAAAGGTTGTGTCGATCGAGGCTACACGAAGCCCGTATAATAACTAAAGGAAAAATGTGAAGCAACCATAAGTCTTCATTATAAAAGACAAACAATGCAAAGTTTGTAAGTTGTGTCAATCGATCTACATACTCTAACAATCATTTAGATTGTGGTATATCAAATTTCATCAATCAATAATTTCGTATGATTTCAATATCATTGGTGAAAAACACTATGTTATGTCTAAAATTTTATGGATAAGTTTGTCATAATGACTCTATATCTTGATAATATTTTGGTAGTTGGAAACAATAATGATTATGTCATCACCATTAAGCAATCATCGTCTTCCATTTCTTGAAAGAAGGATATGGTGAAGCAACTTAAATATTGGGTGTAAAATATCATAAGATTATTCCAAAAGATTCCTTACTTTTGTTGAACAAAACTTATATAAATTTGATCCAACAATGATTCCTTATGCGAGTGTGCTCAGCATCCTGATGTGCATTATGTTGTGTATTTTTGTCAAAAATAAGTTATGCAATGGGTCTATGATGTGGTCTAAATACACTAGCAAGCGCACTAGCCGTTCAAGTAATATAATGATAAAGAATAAGAATGTCGAATCCACGAGGACTAATGTAACCTAACCTTATCTAATTCCAAAGTAATAGAGAAAATATCAAATTTAGAATATAAAAGATAATAAAAGATGAGAAAAGATAAAATTTCAAAGATGAAGTCAAATGAGATCGAATCGAATGAAGTTGGAAGATTCATGACTATCTCACCACTAAATTAGATTGAATTAGGGTTATGCATAGATTGATTCTAATGATGGACTAAGTTTTGATTAAGATGTGATCTCCTAAACAGGCGCAATCAACTATCCTAGGTTTTGATTTATTGAGGACGTTCAAACGAATCCACCCCAAGAAAATTCTAATCTAAGACGCTTTAACGATGCAAAACTTATGTTGTTAGCCGCTTAATCAAGTCTAGCTTAACAAGCAACACAACCTAGAATCTTCCACGAGTAATTAGATTGTGACATGAATCGCTATAACTTAAATTCAATTATCAATTTCTCCAAATGCACAAACTAATGAAATCAATTAAACTAAGCAGTCAATAATCAAATTTCATGATCATCACAGAGAAGAAAAAGCATTAAGGAAAACAATCATGTTCTAAAAGAAACAAACCAATAAAACTAAATCTAAAATATGGTTCAGAACTTTCTAACACAGATAACTAAATAGGAAAAAAGTTCTTCGAAAGAGAAAAGAAATCAAACTCTAGATTAGCAGAAGTTATTCGATTCTTGCTCTAGCTTTGCCTCAAAAAAATTAGAGATTCACTCAAGTCTTCGAATAGATCTCCCCCTGACTTCAAACCTGAAGATAATATCTATCCTATTTTCTTCTATATCAGATATATATTTATACCCTTCTTCAGATTAGGCTTTCATAAAGTTGCACAGTAATCTCCTGATCAAGCTCTACTTTTTGATCAATGGTTGTGATGAAATCCTCACAAAACCTCTTCCAAATCTTCAATCTTTTAATCAGAACTCTAGTCTCAGATTAGATAGACTTCTTCTTGGCCGTCAAATCTCATCAAATCTGTTAATTACCTCACGGCTCGTGATGGATCATCACGACCCGTAAGTATATGGTTTTTCATATGACCTTCAGTTTTCACAGCCCGTGATGACTCCTCACGACCCGTAACTCGTGCGTAGATAAGAGGTCTTCAAGATGATTCTTCATTCTTACAGCCCATGATGGATCATCATGGCCTGTAACACCTGTGTTGTACCTGGTGGCCGCCTCTATAATCATCGTGATGCATAATTATGCCTCGTCACTTGCTACATAATGGCCCGTAACATAACGTAACGGCTCGTGACAATTTGGGTGTTCTGAATTGGAGCCATTGTAAAGGTCGTAATATCGATGTCGTGGTCGTGACCTTTGTCCTTACGACCTGTAATTGGTCATAACGTCCCGTAATACATTTGGTGGAAATATTTTTACCGCTAGATAGGTTGTGATGTTGCACAACGCCTCGTGACAACTCGATTGCTCCTTCTATCCCTTCATCACGACCCCTAATGGCCATTCACGGCCCGTGATAAGTCAATGTTGTAATCTTGTCTGACTGCATTTTTGTGGAGTTAATTCCATCTAAGCCTTCCCTGAGCCTCTCCACATGATTTCCTATAATATTCTATACACTTGAAACAATTATGAACAAATAAAGACTAAATAGATACATATCATGCAAGAATAACCCAAAATCATGCATAATGCAAGCTCTGAACATGTTATAAAATGCATGCATCAAAGTCCCTTAAGCTTGGATGTTTGCTTGTCCTCAAGCAATGTTCAAAGCAAAACTCAGAAAATAAAAGGGAATAAATCATTGCTTCCACCATGTAGAATAACTACTTTTCGTTTGCCCTTTATTTATGAACTCATCACCAAAACACCTTTTCACTTTCCAAATAATCTCAATCTCATAGATTTTTGATACTTAAACATATTTAAACTCCTTCAGTCCAGACCTAACATGTACCAATGGTTAGTGTATAAAATAAGAACATAAATATTGAATATACAAGTTTATATTGAGCTTAATAATATAGTTTGCTTTTCAGAATCTTGTTTATTTCACTCAATTTCAATTTTCAGATTCTAGCCTTCACACAAGATTGCACAAGGAGGTCCATGTAATGGGCTTTCCACTGATGACTCCTTGGCCAAGTGGCCTTAGGGCAACAATGTTGAAGCATCCCTCGAGCTTACTTGGTCGAACTCTCCTAGGTTCTGAGTTAAGGTTCAAATCACAACAATGAATTGATTGTTAGTGTTCTTCTCCATATTGCATAACGGGGTCCATGTAACAGACTTTCAATCTGTGGATCCCAGACCAGATGGCCTTATGTCATCAAGCATGAACCCCTACGGATCTAGTTGCCCGAACCCTCCAAGGTTCCGGATAACACATGTCACAACCTCCACAACTACTTGAACTCATATTTTTTCAATCATTTCATATATAAATTTCTTGTTGTAATAAGCTCATCATACACTTAATGTGTTCAATAAAGAAGTAATTATTATCAATAGTAACAAAGGATGAAAAGAACATAAATAAAAATTTATCGTCTAAGTAACTAAAATTCTACTTGACAACAATATATTGTCCATCTTTCCCAATAATTCAGGTGATAAGTGATAAACTAAGGCATTAAAATTTCTCCATCTAACAGACTATCTCTGTATATTACTCTCAAACAAATAAAACTTCAATGCATGAGAAAATATTTGATGATGATGATTTTTTTTGGGGGTTTCCAATTTTCTTCTGGGTTTTCAACAATATGATAACCATGCAATAAAAGCAAAGATTCATATGAAGTACATAAAAATATGAAAATGCATAACATAAATAAATATGATGCATGAAAATGCAAATCCCTCAAGCTTAAACCTAACTATGTCCTCAGTGTTTCGGCCCAGTCGAAGGGAGGGTACACAACTGCATGAAAAGAAAGTAAAAATGACTCAAGTAAGCAGAAAAAAAACATGACCTGATCTACTCCTATGGCGGCGGTGGATATGGTTGAGGGTGTTGGTAGAATAGCAGTGCTTCGTAATGGCCCTGGTCAATATGGTAGTCGTGCATGCATTAGACTATGTTCTTTGTCCTCTCCTAACGGTCACGGATGTCCAGATGTCTATTTGTATAGAAGTTAAAAAAGAATGCATAACATATTAGCCATGTCACCAAAACAGTCGATGGGTCGACATCCATAGATGGTTGATCTTGCAGGAAGGGTTCTAGAGTTGGTCATAATGGTCACGGCCCGTGACAGGTGGTTACGGTCTGTGAAGGACTGAATCACGGCGCATGGCGAGCTTTAACGACCAAGGCAGGGGTGTTGTTTCGCAGTTGTTCATCACGTGTCGTGATGGATGGTAGCGGGCCGTAATTCGAGTAAATTGAAGTTTTTCCCGTTACTTACTAGCCATGATGATGTATTATGGCCCGTGACGACAGCGGTGACGGTGTATCAACAGGGTCATGGTTTGCGAGATGATTCAAGTTCATCATGGCCCGTTACATGTTCGACTGAGTTGGTTGGGTAGGTCAACCTTGACTCTACGTGTAACAATTCGTAAGTCGAGTGGTTAAATGGTTTCCAGGATTGACATTTTGCACTTATGGGCCATGGTGGGATCTTACGACCCGTGACTATGATGTAACGGTGTAATAAGATGGTCATAATGAATTCTCATGGACTGTAGGTCAGGTATTTTTAGTTGGTGATAGATTGCCAGAGATGACTTACGGCCCATGACATCATATCACGGCCCCCTGATGAAGTGAATATTGGTGATATGACATGTTGCATATCGTAATGTGATCTAACGAGACTCGAAACATGGTGTTATGACCAATGAAAGAATGTTAAGGCCCGTGAGTAACTTGAACTTCTAAGGTGAGATGTGTGCAAAAGGCAATCAGACACCTTGATAACTAGAACTATGATGAGGGATGGCACCCCCCCCAGTTGTTTGTTGCTAGAGAAGATCGCTTGCTTGCGTTGTGGCTAGAAGTTCTTGCAAAGTTCTCTTGTGAAGAATCTGATAGCTCTCTTTTATGTTCAGAATTGTGTATGATTCATTTCTTCATCTAGGACCTGGTAACTATAAAGCTTGAAGAAATTCTATGAGAGAGTAATTATCCTAAAACAAATGACCTAACTAAAGCAAAATGAAAACTAAAAAGAAAAATGAGAGAATTGGGGTGCCTCCCAACAAGCGCCCTTATTTAATGTCGTAGACTTGATGCCTCCAGTTGATGTTCAAGGTTGCAAATGAAGATGCATCCAATCGTTCCTAATCTTTGGTAACCTTCTGTAGTGATTTTTGTTTTGCCCTTGTTTAAAATTTTTAAATTCTCCTCTGACTGAATTGAAGTTGGGCTTTTTGGTCGTCATTGTTTGGATGAACTTGTTCATGGTGATGGTGACGCTGATGATGAAAATGCAGATGGTGTCGCTCTCTCCTCATGTGGTGATGGATGAATATGAGATTAAACTGTAGTGATTGGAGTTTCCAAAGGTGAGGTCCTCCTTTGGACTTTTCCATCCTCAATGATATATTCGTTTGTCTCCTTCACTCTCCACTGAGTAGTCCATCTCTTCATATAATAATGTTTTTTAAGATTTCACCTTCTTTGATAAAAGTTCTATTGGTGGCATGGACATATGAGACTCGATGGATTCTCTGCAGCCTTTTGAGATTCAGAAAATTAAGAAGACAATTGCACAACTTGCTTCTCTAATATTTGAAGCTTTGTTTGCACATGTTCAAATTCGAGTTGAAATTTTGCTGGCTGCGGAGAAGGAGGGAGTTCATCAATTACTTTTTTTGTGATATTTTTATTGTGCCAATTGGGCTTCCACGTTGTTGTTCAGTTGATTTTGCTGGATAGATTTGTTTTGAATTGTAGATAGAAATTGACCAAGCATTCCTCCAACTTGACCCTTGACTCTATTGACGACATCACCTGTCTCTATATTGTGTCCTTTAATTTCTGAAATCTTGTTCTCCATACTTTGGATGTACTCTTCCTGCATGGAGACTTTCTTCATGAGCATGCCCACCATATGTGTAAGCATAACAAGCAGATCTATCGATATGTATTCTTCTTGAAGTTGACAGGATCACTTGCTAGAACTTTGTCCAGGCAGATTCATTCCAGCATGAATAATTTTCAGTGTGTCTCCTTGTTGATGACTCGATGATGCTCTACATTGCTTAAGTTTGGCTTCTCCAAGGACTTCATCTTGCATTGAAAAATTGTTGTTGCCCTCAATTTGTGATTTTGATTTCCCTGACTTCTTTGCAATCGAGGGTGCTCAACTAAACAAGTTGTGGTATAAAGATATTTCTTGAAAACTAACACAACACTAACAGAAACATGAAGGTATATGAAATAATTATTCTTACGTAACAGAAAATAGAAAACAAAAATCTCAAATTACGAATGAAAGTAGACAAGTAAGTCGACAATTAGTCCCTGGCAACGACGCCAAAATTTTGATGCGGTCTAAATACACTAGCAAGCGCACTAGTCATTCAAATAATATAATGATAAAGAGTAAGGATGTCGAACCCACGAGGACTAATGTAACCTAGCCTTATTTAACTCCAAATTAATAGAGAAAATATCAAATTCAAAAAACAAAAGATAATAAAAGATGAGAAAAGATAAAATTCCAAAGACAAGGTCAGATGAGATCGAATCAGATAAAGTTGGAAGACTCATGACTCTATCTCGCCACTAAATCAGATTGAATCAGAGTTATGCACAATTTGCTTCTAATGATGGACTAAGTTTTTCTTAAGATGTGATCCCTTAAACAGGTGCAATCACCTATCCTAGGTTTATATTTATTGAGGACATTCAAATGAATCCACCCCAAGCAAATCCTAATCTAAGATGCTTTAATGATGCAAAACTTATGTCATTAGCCGCTAAATCAAGTCCATCTTAATAGGCCACATAACCTAGAATCTCCCACGAGTGATCAGATTGTGTCATGAATTGCTATGTCTTAAATTCAATTATCAGTTTCTCCAGTTGCTCAAATCAATGAAATCAATCACACTAAGTAGTCAATAATCAAATTTTATTATTATCACAGAGAAGAAAAAACATTAAGAAAAACAATCATGTTCTAAAATAAATAAATCAATAAAACTAAATTTAAAATAGGGTTCAGAACTTCCTAACACAGATAACTAAACAAGAAAATAGTTCTTACAAAGAAATAAGAAATCAAACTCTAGATTAGCAAAAGTTCTTCGATTCTTGCTCTAGCTTTACCTAAGAAAAATCAGAGATTCACTCAAGACTTCGAATAGATCTCCCCTGACATCAGACCTGAAAATAATATCTATCCTCTTTCTTCGATATCAGATATATATTTATACCCTTATCCATATTAGGATTTGATGAAGTTGCACAGTAATCCCTTGATGAAGCTCTACTTTTTGATTAACGATTGTGATGAAATCCTCATAAAACATATCCAAATCTTCAAAAACATATTTTAATTAGAACGCTAAAGTCTCATATTAGATAGACTTCTTCCCGGTCATCAAATCTCATCAAATCCGCAAAAATATCATCCTTCGTAATTACCTCACAGCTCGCGATGGATAATCACGACCAGTAAGTATATGGTTTTTCATATGGCCTTTAGTCTTCACGGCCCATGATGACTCCTCACGGCCCATAACTCGTGCGCAGATCAGATGTCTTCAAGATGATTCTTCATTCTTACGATTTGTGATGGATCATCACGGCCCCTAACACATGTGTTGTACCTGGTGTCCACCTCTCAATGTCGTGATGCATGATTACACCTCGTGACTTGTATTGAATCTAGGATCCCGAGATTGTTTTGGTGATCACAAATTTGTGAGGGAACTTAGTTTGGACTTATAAACTTATTGAATTGTATTGTGAAAGATAGGATTTTTAGGTTCAGAGAATGATAGGTCGACCAAAGTTGATGAACGAACGACCTATGCACATGAAAGACATAACAGGAAGATCATATGTGTGCAGCGGTCGTCCAAAGGTTGAGAAGTGGTCGACCGATGTGAAGAGCAAAGACTAGAGTCAAAGACTGAGTGATCGACCAAAGGTATTGAGAGGATGACCCAAGACACGGCTGAACTAGAGAGGTCGCCCGATGAAGAACAGTGGGCGACCGAAGGCTTTACACCAACAAGACAAAGGTTGAAGAACGGGCAGTCCAAGGAGAAGTGGATGCCCAGTGAGGAG
>LTAE01006074.1:4044-14144 GCA_001647135.1 Pontederia paniculata | reverse complement strand
AGGCGGTAGTTCAAGTAGAGACTTCACTAGAGCAGCGATCGATCGAGGCAGGAGCAGTGGGCGACCGAGGGTTAGGTGAAGTGTTATGTACTTGCATTAACGGCTAGTTTTCTGAGTGACAGATTAGGTCGTTTTTGCATAGTATATATTATAATCCCAAGAGTCTTGGATAGTAACTTTGGCAAATTAGTTAGTTAGAGCTTGAGTGAAAAAAACCTTAGTTCCCCTTCTGCGATTCGAGTGAAGAATCCATGATAGAAGGGAGTGAGAGTTCGTGAGCGAACTTGTAAAGAGGTTGTCTCCTTGCCCTCTAGAAAAGAAAAGAGAAGTTGTAAGGGAGTCTTCTCCTTTGAAGAAGGAGTTTAGTGATCTCCGGAGGTTTTGAGTTCGAGAAGACTGGAGCGAAGACGTAAGTCAGGAGTTCGGCCAAACCTCGTCAACGAATCTTTGTGTTTGGTTGTTTGTTTTTCTGTCATCTTTCTTTTACTTGTTTATATTTGCATGTGTATGCTTCTTCTTATATAATTAACTCATTCTAGCAAAAGTAGAAAAAATTTTTAATACACCAATTCATCTTCCCTCTTAATTCATATAGATCCTACGTACCTTTGTCTTGAAATAAACTTTGTTGACAAGTTCTCTCAACCAACATGTATGTTATGTTTCTATAGGCATATCGGGGATGTGTTTTCTAAGCATCCCTTTTTCGTTAATACAAAGCAACGTTTTGTCAGTTCCTGTTTGTCATTTTAACCGATTCTATTTGTCTCAAAATACCACTTATCATTGACACTTTTCCTAGATAAACTAAGTCAAGTGCTCTGGCAAATGGCCATGCGTTGATTACAGAATCAACAATTGAGTTGGTCAATTGTCGTTAGTTCTCGACATTATTATAGACAACTTTTAAGGGACTCCTGTTGGGCCAAAATATAACAAAAATGTTATTAGAATGCTCTTTGTGATTTTTTGGTTCTGTCGTCGTACTCATTCCAATCAACTTGGTTATGTGTACAAGTCACTTTACCATGGAATTCTTCTTGACATTGTCGATATAAGCGATTTCTCGACTTGACCAAATTCATGAGCATTTCAATCTTCAAAAATTTTAAGACATCTAATTTTCTTATTTCAGGGACAATCTGATTTGGTCAAATGCACCTGCAAACTAGCCCTGGATTTGTTAATGACATCCCTTTTATTCCAAGGAACTCTTCTATTTGATTAAAGGTATTTCTACTAATCTTGGATGTTCTAACAACATCGTGTTTTCCCATAAGGGACTTCCAATTCGATAAGATAGCCAACCGATCACAAAATGCCGAAAAGAGAGAAACCCGTGGAAATGTGAAATGTTGAAATCCACCTCTTCTCGACCTATGTGGCATTTTTCGAACAAAACATCAAACAATCTAAGTTCTAATTTATTAAAGTTCATTTTTGTTTTGTCAACTTTAATGTTGCGTTGGAAATTTTTTTTTGAGGTTTACTTGGTCAAAGCCCCCAACAAACTGACCCAAAGTTGATTCGAAAAAGGACTGGTTAGATGCGCCAACATCCTAACCTTTAATGTACTTTCCGCATTCAAGTTTCTCCGACAAAGGGACTCGGTTAGATGCTCCATTTTGAACGCACTTTCGGCATTCAATTTTTATTTGATAGACGGGACTGGTTAGATGCTACAACAAAAAATAACCTTTTGGATGTGCTTTCAAGTTTCAACATTCAATTTTATCCGACAAAGGTCACTTGTTTAGATGCCCTAATAATCAATCGCAGGATGCTTTATGGGCATTTTGTTCGTCAACATTTTGGTTCGACGTTTCGCAAACATTGACAAGGTTTCTTGGTCATAATATTTTAATCAACATTGACCTAATCCAATCTGAGTTGCCAATGTCACACCAATATAAAAATGACTTCACCTAAATCACTCTTCATTGATCAATGCAAAACATTACCCAAATAGAAACTGCGCAAAACACTTTAAAATTACCAGGATTCAAGACCTACTTTCAAACATGACTCAGAAAACAGGTAACAACAGTTTTCAAATATAAAAACAAATACAGTGCAACGTTGGTACAATTTGTTGCATAAATAGGAAAGTAAGGACTTTATTCCTGTGATATGCACTCGTGCAAGAACTTCTTCCTCTTCCCAGCCCACTTTGTTTCCACATCCCTTTCCTCTTTCAAAGAGGGAGCTAGCAAACTTGCATGTAACGCGGACCTCCACAATAGAAGCAACAGATGTCTTTCACTTTGTTCTTCTTTCCTCCATTTGTTTGCCACTAGCTGACTATGCTCTGTCCTTCTCGAGACAAGGGCTGCACCACCAGTACCAAATGCTCCATTCTAAGAAGTGTTAATCCTGGAAGAAGGTTTGAATTCTGGTTATCGCCGCTTCCAAACCAGCGATCTTTTCACAGAATTATTTTTTTGGAAAAACTCTCTTTATCAAGCATCGTTCTGGACATGCATCAATGTCCTCTACTTCGGCCACCAAAGCAGTATATACATATGCATTCCCTCAAGTTCTGAACGGCGACGTGCAGACTTCATCCGCTATTTGTAGCCGGCGTTTTTCAAAAATGACATCCTTAACAAGAATCACACAAGACTTAATAAAGCCTCCTTCATGCCCTTATCCTCTATTGATACTCTCTTGTGCTCAACAACAAAAGGTGTTTCTGCCATCAAGATCACTCTGATACCATTTGTCAGCTCCTCTTTATCCAAAGTGTATGTGACCCTAGACTCCTTTGATTCCAAGGAAGCTAAGCAGCCTAAATGTTCCCAAGTATGGCCAACACAACCAATTTTCATATCCTCTGAAGGCAGCAGCAACCAAAGTGTAAAATAATGGTTTGGATGAAGATTCCCTAGTTGTTTTGGAGTGCTCAACTGCTTGGCCGAACTTGCAAGATTTACCTCTTTTAGGAAAGTGTTTGAACTTCCTTTTCCACAATTCTGATCCTCCAGAATATGCTTTTGTCTTCTCCCGTCCCTCTTTCCCATATACTTGTATGCAGATTGTATATATAAGCCACAAGGTAGTTATCATAACTACCTGATAGTTGACTAAGGCACCCTTTCAATTTGAAAGACTGCTAGCATCCAGAAACCCTACCAACTTCTGTCCTAGGGTGATCTAATTAATGTCAACCCATAATTGCCAAGACAGTTTTCAGACTAGCCGAGTCGGACCTAGTGGGAACAAGCCATTTTCCTAGGTACGCCCAACGTCAGGGCACTTTCCGACGGTTAATGTTTTTGGCCCCGCTCCGCATAGGTGACTTCCCATACACCTAATATGACCAATTTACACCTGTATGCCAAGGCCCATGTTGGCAGTTATAATAACTACATCCGCAAGTGACCTCGGGGACGCTACGGGATTACTTCAATTGATTTTACTTTGACCAACAGGCTGGCCCATATCATTCAAAATCAACAATTTAAGCTAAAACATTCTTTTCCATTAAATAAGATTAAAAATCCATTACACAAATTCCAATAGAAAGCTAACATCAAAATAAAATACTAATAATCATATTTCATTTCCATAAGACTCAAGACTCAACCAGGATCCTATTTCATGTGCATAATAGACCATCATGAGCTGCATCACCATCATCTCTATCGACACCTATTAAGCATTTGTATTGCCTACATAATTGAATTTGCAAGAGAGAACGCAAGAGTTGTGAGTATGTAAAGATCATAAATAAAGTCCTCAATATGTAAAAGAATATAACTTGGCAATTAACAATTTAAGAAGAAACAATAGGACAATTCATTACCTTCATGATCTCAAGGTCCACTTTAAACCTATAACATTTTCTTTGAATATCTTTATCAATTGATGGCAAGAATATCAATTGCACACATTCTGGGATGCTCATATCTTTCTCGTCCATTATATTCATGTCACCCTTTTATCATTCTATTTATCTTGCCTTAAGTGAATACAATTATTAACAATCGATGTGAGCCTTATCAATGTATTGAAGATTCAGATTTATCCCCGATGCCAATATGTGTAGCTAGGTCATGGGATCAATCCTAGACCAATATAGATCTTCATAATAATACAATAGTCCCTGAAGAAACTCAATTCAGTTAACAATAATAATAATGATAAATTCCTCAATTCACCAGGGGTCCTCCTCTTCATGCATAATTCAATCACAATCATCACAACTTTTAAATCATATTATTAGTTAGGCTAGGTTTTCATTTAATGACACCTAAATATACATTGTTCATCAAATCAGGTTCAATAACTCAGTGCAATCAAATCATATGCAAACAAGGGGATCAACAGAAAATCAATTAAGGTTTTCATGCGGGAACACGGCCCGTGTTCAAAGAACATGGCCCATGCTTCGTAGAATACAACTGCGTTGCCTGGTGACACAGTCCGATTTAGGGTTTTCAATTTTTCTCCATCGTTTTCGTGAAGAACACGGGTCGCAACTCTGATCGACACGACCCATTTTCTTTCTTTACTATTACATGCGAGAGGACATGGCCATCGCCGGAAGTCGTCGCGATCCGCGTCCTATCGAGTTCTGGTATTACACTAGGAAACGGCTAGTGTCGAGGTGACGAGACCAGGGTCCGCTGATCACGATCCATGTTTGGGGGAACACGACCCGTGTTAGAGGTTCAATGAGAAGATTCTGATACATGCATTTCATAACATATTTTAGGACCTCCATTAGGCATGATTTTGGATTATTTTTGCATCGTATGCATTTATTTTAACCTTTATTGGTTCATATTGTTTCAAGTCCGGAATCTACTCTTGTTTGGTGTTTATCTTACATAAAATAAAATGAAGAGGCCAAGGGCTAGAATCAACTTATTGTCACAAAATAGCGCATTACGGAGAGGAAATCAGTATTTAGTATTCATCTCGGGCCGTGTGTGATGCTCCAATATGGGCCGTCATGAAGTAATATCAGTTGCAACTGTCCATCACGAGCTAGTATGCAATATCATGACCTTGGCAGGGAACAAAGCAACTTCGACTCAATCCATTACGGGTCGTGATGGAGAATTACGGGCCGTAATAATGGAGGTAATGACTGCAACATCAATATTACGACCTTCACCATGGCAGCAATTCAACAATTCAACGCGTTACGGGGCGTTACAATGTATTATGGACCATTATGTAGCAAGTCATGTGGAGTAACAGACATAACGACGTTTACCGAGGCGGTCACCAGTTACAACAGACCATTACGACCGTACTGATCCATCACGTGTCGTAAAATGATGAAATCACCTTGAAGAAATTCAACTTGCGCACGATTTATGGGCCATGAGGAACCATCACGGGCAGTGAAGACCAAAGATCATTTGAAGAATCAATTACTTAAGGGCCGTGAAGAACTGCCATGGGCCGTGAGAGTTGCGTGAGTTGATATTTTTGCGGATTTGATAAGATTTGACGGTCGGGAAGAAGTCTATTTGATCCAGGGCTTTATATTCTTGATTAGAAGATGTTTCTGAAGATTTAAAAGAGACTTCTATGAGGATTTCATCACAACCGTTGATCAAAAAGAAGATTTGATAAGGAATCTATGTGCGACACTATGAAACCCTAATTTGGAGAAGGGTATAAAAGGGGACACAAGATAAGATTCAGGAGGATATAGAAGGAGATATTGAAGAGAGATATTCTACGGGTTAGAAAGCAGAGGGAGAGATCTATTCGAAGCCTTGAGCGAAATTCTATTTTTTTTTAGGAAAGCCAGAGCAAGATGTTGAATATCTTCTGCTAATCTAGAATTTGATTTCTTTTCTTTTGGAAGAACTATTTTTTCTTTGTTTAGTCATTTGTGTTAGGGAGTTTCTGAACTCTAATTTAGATTGAGTTATATTGATTTGTTTCTTTTAGAACATGTTTGTCTTTCTTAATGTTTTTTCTTCTCTGTGATGATCATGAAATTTGATTATTGACTGTTTAATGTAATCGATTTCATTTATTTGAGAATTTGGAGGAACTGATCATTGAATTTAAGTCATAGCAATTTGTGTCATAATTTTATTACTAGTGGGAGATTCTAGATTGTGTGGCATGTTAAGCTAGACTTGATTAAGAGGCTAACATCATAAGTTTTGCATCATTTAAGCATCTTAGATTAGGATTTGCTTGGGGTTAATTCATTTGAACATCCTCAATAAATCTGAACCTAGGATAGATGATTGCACCTGTTTAGAGGATCACACCTTAAACAAAACTTAGTCCATCATTAGAAGCAATCTGTGCATAATTCTTATTCTATCTGATTTAGTGGTGAGATGAATCTTTTCAACTTTATTCGATTTGATCTCATCTGACCTCATCTTTGGAATTTTATCCTTTCTTATCTTTTCTTATTTTTTATTTTCTGAATTGAAAATTAAAATTGATATTTTCTTTATTACACTAGAATTAGATAAGATTAGGTTACATTAGTCCTTGTGGGTTCGACATTCTTACTCTTTATCATTATATTACTTGAACAACTAGTGCATTTTCTAGTGTATTTAGATCACATTAAGTTTTTGGCTCCATTGCCCTAATAGTTAACTTACTTTCCTACTTTCATTAGTAACTTGAGATTTTTATTTTCTTTTTTCTGTCATGTGAAAATAACTTTTGCAAATACTTTCACGTTTCTATTAGGTTGTGTCAGTTTTCATGAGATATCTTTATACATAACTAGATCAATTAGTAGCCTCAATGGCGAAGAAGCAAGGAAAATCAAAATCACAAATTGATGGCAAGAACAAAAATTCAAGGCAAGATGGAGTCCATGGAGAAGCCAAACCTGAGCAGTGTGAAGCATCATAGAGCCATCAATTGGAAGACACACCTCAAATCATTCAAGTTGGAATTAATCTGTCTGGACAAAGCACCAACAAGCTATCATGTTAATATGAAGACGAGGACATTTTAAAGGATCCACTTACCATGCTGGCACATATGGTGGGCATGCTGGTGTAGAAAGTTTCCATGCAAGAAGAGTACATCAAAATCATGGAGAATCATATTTTAGAAATTAAAGGACACAATACAAAAACATTTAGTGTCCTCAAATCGTCAGTAGAGTCAAGGATCAAGTTGGAGGATATGCTTGGTCAAGGTGTATCTACAATTCAGCACAAATTTACCCACCAAAACCAACTGATCAACAACTTGGAAATCTAATGACACATCTAAAAGATCACAAAAAAAAAGATTGACGATCTCCCTCCTTCTCCCCAGCCAATAGAGTTTCAACTCAAATTCGAATCCAATGAGGTAAAATTTCAAGCTTAGAGAATCAAGTTGTGCAGTTGTCTTCTCTAATTGTTGCATCACAAGAAGTTGTTGAGGGACCACCAGCTATCATATGTCCATGCCACCAATAGAAATTTTACCAAAGAAGGTGGAAAACTAGAAAACATTATTATCAAAAGAGATGGACTGCTCAGTGGAGAGTGAAGGAGACAAGCGAACATACCATTGAGGATGGAAAAGTCTAAATGAGGAGCTCATCTTTGGAAACTCCAATCACTATAGCTTCATCTCTTATTCATCCACCAACGCATGAGGGGAGAGCGACACCATCTGCATTGTCATCACCAGCCACTCCACCATCAAGATTAGATGCACAAAGTTCATCGAAACAATGGCGACCAAAGAGGCCAACTCTAGTTCAGCTAGAGGAGAACTTGAAATATTAGAATAAGGGCAAAGCAAAAATCCCTACAGAAGGTTACCAAAAGCTAAAAACAATTGGGTGCATCATCACTCACAATTCCTCTCATTTGCAACCTTTAAAATCAACTAGAGGCGTCGAGTCTACGACGTTAAATAAGGGTGTTTTTTGGGAGGCAACCCAATTCTCTCTTTTTTAGTTTCATTAGGTTTGAGTTAGGTCAATTCTTTTAGTTACTCAAAGAATTTTTTCAAGCTTTATTGTGACCAGGTCCTAAGTGAAGAAAGGATTCATAATTCTGAACATAGGGAGGGCCATCAGATTCATAGCCAAGAAAACAACATTGCAAATTTGAAGACAAATAATTATATTGCAAGAGCTTCTAGCTCAACGCAAGCAAGCAATCATCCCCAGCAACAAGTGGTGCCTTTCTTCAACACAATTCTAATCGAGTATCTAATCATCCTAGGGTCCCGGTCAAGTCACCAAGGCATCTGGTTGCCTTGGTCACATATTCTGAGCCGTAGCACCTGCCTTCTCTCCTATCATGGACTGTGGCACCTTGTTATAGGCTGTGAGACACAAAGTTACACCCCACAAGAAGCTATTACAGCCAACAACATTTCAACAACACACCATCACGGGGCGTGATAACATATCACGGGTCGTAACATCCAGAAACTCAGTTCATGTTCAAAGTTAACGAATCGTGATACTTTCATCATAGACTTGACTGTAGAAAACATTGTGAGCCAACATTTTGTCATAGGTCATAAGTCTGAATTTGATCAAGTATAAACTACCAATTTACCGACTCACGACCCACATTATGGCTTATACAACACATTTTTAAGTTACATAATTGTCATGCCTCGTGATCATATATTACGGGCATAAGTCATCCTTGGCAGGACCAACCCTAAAATACTTGATTCACAATTTGTTGACATTAACGACCCTCTTGATAGATCGTCACCACTGTCGTCACGGGCCGTAAGAGTCCATCATGGCTCGTAAGTCAACATATTCAGATGAGCTACCCTATTTAATTCGACTTACGGGTTGTTATAAGTATAACGGGTCGTGACCAAGACAGCGATCATCGAAGTCACAACCATGTAGTCGTGATTTCATCACGGGCCATAAAATCCATCACGCCCCATGATTCATCAGTATTATATCTTCTCACGCCCCGTAATCTAGTACATCATGGCCCGTAATAATAAATCACGGGTCCTGATAGTCATACAACTCGGTTCTGAGTTGATTCCTCTAATGAAGCATAATGCATTCTGACGCACATCAGCCTCCGATTACCCGATCATTATGCAAGCTCTAGAGCCTTCACTGCAGAATCAGCCATCCTATATGGATGTAGACTCGTCGAGTGTTCCGATAACTTATGAATTCTTTGCTATGTATTCCAATCTAACTTCTCTATAGGGCATTTGGGACATCCGCGACTGCTATGAGAGGACGGAGAACATGGTCTGGTGCATACATAATTATCATGTGGACCAGTGACATTATAGAGCACGACTATTCTACCAGCATCTTCTGCCTCAGTCACAGCAGTCACAGTAGTAGATCAGGTCATGTTTGTTCTTTTCTACTTTCTTGAGTCATTTTCTATTTTCTTTTCATGCATTTGTGTACCCTCCCTTCGGTTGTGTCTAAACACTAAGGATAGTGTTCAGTTCAAGCTTGGGGAAGTTTAGTTGCATTCTCATGCATCATATTTGCTTATGTTATGCATTTTTCATATTTTCTTTTATATACTATATATGCATCTTTGCTTATATTGCATCATCACTTATTGAAAAAAGAATTAAAATAAAATATCATTCAACATCTTACTAACCTTTGCTAACATCTTATTGTCTCTCTTGTCAAACTCAAGGGCATCTTGTAGATCTATGAAATTCAATTGCTACCATGTTTATTGTTTATCACTTGAGACTTGAATACTGAAACTTGAGTCTTGTTACTTAAAACTATGAATTCTTAGACGATAGTCTTGCCCAGCATTTTACATTCTTTCACCTTGAGAGTGATATTTTTATTGAACATACAAGTATCTTGGGGGCTTAATGAAAAAAAAAATAGTTGAAAGGTTTGAAAAAAATTTGAAAAAGTTAGCACTATGTGAAAATTGAATATCTTAAAAAATTGAGAGGAGCAATTAGATGCTCCAAGTATTCTTTGGAACCTTGGTGAGTTCAGGCAAGTAAGTGTTGAATCTAGGATCTCGAGATTATTTTGAATGATCACAAATTTGTAAGTGAACTCAGTTTGTACTAATGAACTTGTTTGAGTTGATTTCTGTAACAGGACATAGACAAGTTCAGTACAACGGTCGACCTGAGCTAAAGGAATGGACGACCACTGCACACGTATT
>LTAE01006073.1:16100-26548 GCA_001647135.1 Pontederia paniculata | reverse complement strand
GGCCATTCGGATTGAGATTTTGATTATATCCCACTTGTGGATTCTTGAAGACCGGTGTTCCTCGTATTCGTATTATGATGTCGAGTCATCGTGCTCCTGTGATCACATTATGTACATTTATGGACAATTGTCTCTTTTTATGTTTATATTCAGTTTATATAAACTGTTGTATACATGACATTTTTGCCATTTATCCATTTTACGTTGAGATGCTGTCGAAATTTTTGGCAAATCCATGACTTTGATTAAATTTATTTACATTCTTCCGCAACGTTCAATTATTTGAACTCTATATAGTGATTTGTCTATTTTACCCCCCTCGTGATGGCTAACGGTCGACTATGTCAGGGTGGGTCGTCACAGAAAGCCTCAGGCCAAAGGGGCTATTTGTCGAGCGTAAAGCGGGCAGCATATACTGTGGACGCGACTACCATGGACGGCGGGAAGAGCACCGTGTATTGGTATTTTGTCAAGGTCCATAAAAAGACTTGTGCAATTGAAGATTTATTCCATTCCTAGGAATTAAATCAAACAAACAACTAGATAGAAGCTTCTTAAATTCCTTGACAAGCCTCAAGCAAACAAAAAAAAAGACAGAGTTAAGCCTGAACAAGATGGAAAAAAATTATGATTCTAGATTAACAAAAATTGAAAATCAGTAATATGAGTTTTAAAGATGAAGACATGTCCTAGTTAGGATAAATTCATGACAGTGACACACTGAAGAAAAATCATGGATGAAAAATGAGAAAATTACAACTATAGTTAAAAAATGACAGGGTCAAAATGAAGAGAACTAATTATTTTAGCATTACACATAATATTCGTAGATATGAAAGATATAAGAAATTAAGAAGCAACTTCCAGTTACATTAATATGATGCCCTCCTTTTATCTCTCAAAAAAAAATATTATGACCTCCAATCAACTGGATTGCACTTAATTTTATCTTGCTTTTCCTAATAGCATAAAAACGAATTTGAAAATTACTGCAGTTCAATTTCGAAAACAGTTGTTCGAGAAGGGACATAGTCAACCGCTGAAAATCTTATTTGAATGCCCGGATCGGCCTTTCTATTCATATAATTTTTGTAATAGCAAAGAAGATTCTGGAAATCTTTAATACATGTATGTTGGAGACTGCACTATAATAGATGGCAGAAGCTACAGAAAACAACTAGAAAAGAAAGGTGTGAACAAGTCTGTGCTGACATATGCCTTCTAACAATCTTTGCTAAGAGGCCAAGAACATCGGGAACAGAAAATGTTCTAAAGTTAACAAGTATCAACTATTAACAACTACTCTAGGGACAGAATTTACTATATGGAAGCAAATATTTCACAGAAAACCAACGGATTGAAATAAAAATCTGCACAAACTAGAGGGTTGTAGTACACCTTGGATAGCATATGTTCAAATTCAAGAAATAAACAGCTAAATGAATGTCTATAACAGGAGATCAACCTTACCATACACGCATAAAAAACATTTCTATAATTTTCCTAAACAATATTTACCAATCTCAGGTCTCGGTCCAGCTCTCACTACTGCTTCCTCAATCCGAAGGGTAGCAGGAGGGTGCAAGGAAACTGCACCGAAAGAAGAATATGAATATTTTTTGTAAATGAAAGAGAAGCATGCAGCTGCATGAAACCCTTCTAAACATTGTGCACAGTA
This sequence comes from Pontederia paniculata, assembly GCA_001647135.1. Lineage (NCBI taxonomy): Eukaryota > Viridiplantae > Streptophyta > Magnoliopsida > Commelinales > Pontederiaceae > Pontederia > Pontederia paniculata. The sequence continues at coordinate 24,870 of LTAE01006073.1, read as the reverse complement.
GAGAATTTGGCACTCTGGGTATCCTCTGTCCTGGCAAAGAGCCTCAGGCCAAAGGGGCTTTTTGTCGAGCGCGCAGCCGGCGGCATATACAGCGGAGCCGGCTATCATGGACGGCGGGCAGAGCACCATGAGTTGGTATTTTGTCAAGGCCCATAAAAGACTTGTGCAATTGGAGGTTTATTACATTCCTAGGCATTAAATCAAGCAAACAACTAGAGAGAAGCTTCTTCAATTTCTTGACAAGCCTCAAGCAAACAAAAGAGAAGACAAAGAGTTAAAGCTGAACAAGATGGAAAAAAGGAATAATGATTCTAGATTAACAAAAATTGAAAATCGGTAACATGAGTTTTAAAGATGAAGACATGTCCTAGTTAGGGAAGAAAAAACATGGAAGAAAAATGAGAAAATTACACTAATTATTTTAGCAATACACAAAATATTCGTAGATATGAAAGATTTACGAAATTAGGAAGCAAACTTCCAGTTACATTTAATATGATAACCTCCAATCTACTGGATTGCACTTAATTTTACCTTGCTTTTCATAATGTCACAAAAAAGAATTTGAAAACTACTACAATTTAATTTCGAAAATAGTCGTTCGAGAAGGCGAATAGTAAACCGCTGAAAATCTTATTTGAATTCCCGGTTCGGCCTTATGTATTCATATAATTTTGGTAATAGCTAAGAAGATTCTGGAAATCTTTAATACATGTATGTTGGAGATTGCACTATAATAGATGGCAGCAGCTACAAAAAAACAATAAGAAATGAAAGGTGTGAACAAGTCTGTGCTGACATATGCCTTCTAACAATCTTTGCTAAGAGGCCAAGAACATCACGGACTGAAAATGTTCTAAAGTTAACAAGTATCAATTATTAACAACTACACTAGGGACAGAAAATTTAGTATAAGGAAGCAAATATTCCAAAGAAAGCCAACAGATTGAAATAAAAATCTGCACAAACTAGATGGTTGTAGTACACCTTGGATAGCACATGTACAAATTCAAGAAATAAACAGCTCTATGAACATCTACAACAGATGATCAACCTTATCATACACTCATAAAAGTATTTTTTATAATTTTCTTAAACAATAATTACCAATCTCAGGTTTTTGTACAGCTCTCGTTGCTGCTTCCTCAATCCGAAGGGTGGCAGGAGGGTGCAAGGAAACTACATAAAAAGAAGAATATGAATATTTTTTGTAAACGAAAGAGAAGTGTGCAGTTGCATGAAACCCTACTAAACATTGTGTAAAGTAGAGAATTTGGCACTCTGGGTATCCGCTGTCCTGGCAGAGAGCCTCAGGCAAAACGGGTTTTTTGTCGAGCCTGCAGCGGGCGGCATATTCTGCGGACGCGGTTACCATAGACCGCGGGCAGAGCAACGTGAATTGGTATTTTGTCAAGGCCCATAAAAGACTGGTGCAATTGAAGATATATTACATTCCTAAGCATTAAATCAAACAAACTTCTAGAGAGAAGCTTCTTCAATTCCTTGACAAGCCTCAAGCAAACAAAAGAGAAGACAAAGAGTTAAGCCTGAAAAAGATGGAAAAAAGGAATAATGATTCTAGATTAAAAAAAGTTGAAAATCAGTAACATGAGTTTTAAAGATGAAGACATGTCCAAGTATGGTTAACTTGATCATGGTGACACACAGAAGAAAAAATATGGAAGAAAAATGAGAAATTTACAACTATACTTAATTTAAACTTGGTTTTCGTAATGGCATAAAAACGAATTTGAAAACGACTGCAATACAATTTCGAAAACATTTGTTCTTGAAGGGGCATAGTCAACCGCTAAAAATCTTATTTGAATGCCCGGATCGGCCATATCTATTCATATATTTTTTGTAAAAGCTAAGAAGATTCTGGAAATCTTTAATACATGCATGTTGTAGATTGCACTATAATAGATGGCAGCAGCTACATAAAACAACTAGAAAAGAAAGGTGTGGACAAGTCTGTGCTGACATATGCCTTCTAATAATCTTTGTTAAGATTTTATCAAAAAAAAACAATCTTTGTTAAGAGGCCAAGAACATCAGTGAAAAAAATGTTCTAAAGTTAACAAGTATCAACTATTAACAACTACTCTAGGGACAGAATATTTAGTATAAGGGAGGAAATATTCCAAAGAAAACCAACAGATTGAAATAAAATCTGCACAAACTAGAGGGTTGTAGTACACCTTGGATAGCGCATGTACAAATTCAAGAAATAAACAGCTCAATGAATATCTATAACAGATGATCAACCTTACCATACACTCGTAAAAGGATTTTCTATAACTTTCCTAAACATTACTTACCAATTTCAGGTCTCTGTCCAGCTCTCACTGCTACTTCCTCAATCCGAAGGGTGGAGAGAGGGTGCAAGGAAACTGCACCAAAAGAAGAATTTGAATATTTTTTTTGTAAACGAAAGAGAAGCGTGCAGCTGCATGAAACCCTATTAAACATTGTGCACAATAGAGAATTTGGCACTCTGGGTATCCACTGTCCTGGCAGAGAGACTCAGGCCAAAGAGGCTTTTTGTCTACCGTGCAGCGGGCGGCATATACTGCGGACGCGGCTACCATGGACGGTGGGCAGAGCACCGTGAGTTGGTATTTTGTCAAGGGCCATAAAGGACTTGTGCAATTGGAGGTTTATTACATTCCTAGGCATTAAATCAAGCAAACAACTAGAGAGAAGCTTCTTCAATTCCTTGAGAATCCTCAAGCAAACTAAAGAGAAGACAAAGAGTTAAGCCTAAACAAGATGGAAAAAAGGAATAACGATTCTATATTAACAAAAATTGAAAATTGGTAACATGAGTTTTAAAGATGAAGACATGTCCTAGTAAGGAAAACTTGATGATGGTGACACACAGAAGAAAAAACATGGAAGAAAAATGAGAAAATTGCACCTATACTTAAAGAAAATGACAGGGTCAAAATGAAGCGAACTAATTATTTTAGCAATACACAAAATATTCAAAGATATAAAAGATTTACGAAATTAAAAAGCAAACTTCCAGTTACATTTAATATGATGACCTCCAATCAACTGGATTGCACTTAATTTTACCTTGCTTTTCGTAATGTCACAAAAAAGAATTTGAAAACTACTGTAATTCAATTTCAAAAACAGTTGTTCGAGAAGGGGCATAGTCAACCGCTGAAAATCTTATTTTAATGCCCGGTTCGGCCTTATGTATTCATTTAATTTTGGTAATATCTAAGAAGATTCTGGAAATCTTTAATACATGTATGTTGGAGATTGCACTATAATAGATGGAAGCAACTACAAAAAACAACTAGAAAAGAAAGGTGTGAACAAGTCTGTGCTGACGTATGTCTTTTAACAATTTTTACTAAGAGACCAAGAACATCAGGGACAAAAAATGTTCTAAAGTTAACATGTATCAACTATTAACAACTATTTTAGGGACAAATAATTTAGTACAAGGAAGCAAATATTCCAAAGAAAACCAACAGATTGAAATAAAAATCTGCACAATCTAGAGGGTTGTAGTACACCTTGGATAGCACATGTAAAAATTCAAGAAATAAACAACTCAATGAATATCCATAACAGATGATCAACCTTACCGTACACTCATAAAAGAATTTTAATAATTCTCCTAAACTGCCACACCGGCTGTCATCCTTTTTTCCTTCAAAAAAAAAATAATTCTCCTAAACAATACTTACCAATCTAAGGTCTCGGTCCAGCTCTCACTGCTGCTTCATCGATCCGAAGGGTGGCAGGAGGGTGCAAGGGAACTGCACCAATAGAAGAATATTAATATTTTTTTAAATGAAAGAGAAGCGTGCACCTGCATGGAACCCTACTAAACATTGTGCATAGTAGAGAATATGGCACTCTGGGCATCCGCTGTCCTGACAGAGAGCCTCAGGCCAAAGGGGCTTTTTGTCGAGCGTGCAGCGAGCAGCATATACTGCGGACGCGTCAACCATGGACGGCAGGCATGTACCATGAATAGTTATTTTGTCAAGGCCCATAAAAGACTTACGCAATTGAAGATTTATTAAATTCCTAAGCATTAAACCAAAAAACAACTAGAGACAAGCTTCTTCAACTCCTTGACAAGCCTCAAGCAAACAAAAGAGAAGACAAAGAGTTAAGCCTGAACAAGATGGAAAAAAGGAATAATGATTCTAGATTAACAAAAATTGAAAATCAGTAACATGAGTTTTAAAGATGAAGACATGTCCTAGTTAGGATAACTTGATGATGGTGACACACAGAAGAAAAAACATTGAAGAAAAATGACAAAATAACAATTTTATTTAAAGAAAATGACAGGGTCAAAATGAAGTGAACTAATTATTTTAGCATTACACATAGTATTATATTCATAGATATGAAAGATTTACGAAATTAAGAAGCAACTTCCCGTTACATTTAATATGATGACCTCCAATCAACTGGATTGCACTTAATTTTACCTTGCTTTTCATAATGGCACAAAAACGAATTTGAAAACTACTGCAATTCAATTTCGAAAACAATTTGTTCGAGAAGGGGCACAGTCAACCGCTGAAAATCTTATTTGAATGCATTATGTATTAATATAATTTTTGAAATAGCTAAGAAGATTCTGGAAATCTTAAAAACATGTATGTTGGAAACTTGATAACGGTGACACACAGAAGAAGACATGTCCTAGTTAGGATAACTTGATAACGGTGATACATAGAAGAAAAAAATGGAAGAAAAATGAGAAAATTACAATTCTACTTAAAGAAAATGATAGGGCCAAAATGAAGAGAACTAATTATTTTAGCATTACACATAATATTAGTAGATATGAAAATATATAAGAAATTAAGAAGCAACTTCCCATTACATTTAATATGATGACCTCCAATCAACTGGATTGCACTTAATTTTACCTTGCTTTTCCTAAACGCATAAAAACGACTTTGAAAACTACTGCAATTTAATTTCGAAGACTGTTGTTCGAGAAGGGGCATAGTCAACCGCTGAAAATCTTATTTGAATACCCGGATCGGCCATATCTATTCATATAATTTTTGTAATAGCTAAGAAGATTCTGGAAATCTTAAAAACATGTATGTTGGAAACTGCACTATAAAAGATGGCAGCAGCTACAGAAAACAACTAGAAAAGAAAGGTGTGGACAAGTCTGTGCTGACATATGTCTTTTAACAATCTTTACTAAGAGGCCAAGAACATCAAGGACAGAAAATGTTCTAAAGTTAACATGTATCAACTATTAACAACTATTCTAGGGACAGATAATTTAGTATAAGGAAGCAAATATTCCAAAGAAAACCAACAGATTGAAATAAAAATCTTCACAAACTAGAGGGTTGTAGTACACCTTGGATAGCACGTGTACAAATTCAAGAAATAAACAGCTCAATGAATATCTATAACAGATTATCAACCTTACCATACACTTATAAAAGAATTTTCAATAATTTTCCTAAGAAATACTTACCAATCTGAGGTCTCGGTCCAGCTCTTACTGCTGCTTCCTCGATCCGAAGGGTGGCAGGAGGTTGCAAGGAAACTGTACCAAAAGAAGAATATGAATATTTTTTGTAAACGAAAGAGAAGCGTGCAACTGCATTTAACCCTACTAAACATTGTGCACAGTAGAGAATTTGGCACTCTCGGTATCCTCTTTCCTGGGAAAGAGCCTCAGGCCAAAGGGGCTTTTTGTCAAGCGCACAGCCGGCGGCATATAGTGCGGAGCCGGCTATCATGGACGGCGGGCAGAGCACCGTGAGTTGCTATTTTGTCAAGGCCCATTAAAGACTTGTGCAATTGAAGATTTATTACACCCTAGGCATTAAATCAAACAAACAATTAGAGAGAAGCTTCTTCAATTCGTTGGCAAGCCTCAAGCCAACAAAAGAGAAGACAAAGAGTTAAGCCTGAACAAGATGGAAAAAGGAATAATGATTCTGGATTAACACAAATTGAAAATCAGTATCATGAGTTTTAAAGACATGTTCTAGTTAGGATAACTTGATGATGGTGACACACTGAAGAAAAAACATGGAAGAAAAAATAGAAATTTACAACTATACTTAAAGAAACTGACAGGGTCAAAATGAAGCGAACTAATTATTTTAGCATTACACATAATATTTGTAGATATCAAAGACATAAGAAATTAAGATGCAACTTCCAGTTACATTTAATACGATGCCCTCCATTTATCTCTCAAAAAAAAATATTATAACCTCCAATCAACTGGATTGCACTTAATTTTACCTTGCTTGTCCTAATGGCGTAAAAACGAATTTGAAAACTACTGCACTTCAATTTCGAAAATAATTGTTCGAGAAGAGGCATAGTCAACCGCTGAAAATCTTATTTGAATGCCTGGATCGGCCTTATCTATTCATATAATTTTTGTAATAGCTAAGAATATTCTGGAAATCTTTAAAACTTGTATGTTGGAGACTGCACTATAATAGATGGCAGCAGCTACAGAAAACAACTAGAAAAAGAAAGGTGTGAACAAGTCTGTGCTGACATATGCCTTCTAACAATCTTTGCTAAGAGGCCAAGAACATCAGGGACAGAAAATGTTCTAAAGTTAACAAGTATCAACTATTAACAACTACTCTAGGGACAGAAAATTTAGTATAAGGAAGCAAATATTCCAAAGAAAACCACCAGATTGAAATAAACATCTGCACAAACTAGAGGGTTGTAGTACACCTTGGATAGCATATGTACAAATTCAAGAAATAAACAGCTAAATGAATGTCTATAATAGAAGATCAACCTTACCATACACTCGTAAAAGAATTTTTTATAATTTTCCTAAACAATACTTACCAATCTCAGGTCTCGGTCCAGCTCTCACTGCTGCTTCCGCAATTCCAAGGGTGGCAGGAGGGCGCAAGGAAACTGCACCAACAGAAGAATATGAATATTTTTTGTAAACGAAAGAGAAGTGTGCAGCTGCATTAAACACTACTAAACATTGTACACACTAGAAAATTTGGCACTATGGTTATCCGTTGTCCTGGCTGAAAGCCTCAAGCCAAAGGGGCTTTTTGTCGAGCATAAAGCGGGCGGCATATACTGTGGACGCGGCTCCCATGGACGCGGGTAGAGCACCGTGTGTTAGTGTTTTGTCAAGGCCCATAAAAGACTTGTGCAATTGAAGATTTATTACATTCCTAGGCATTAAATAAAAAAAACAACTAGAGAGAAGATTCTTAAATTCCTTGACAAGCCTCAAGCAAACAAAAGAGAAGACAAAGAGTTAAGCCTCAACAAGATGGAAAAAAGGATTAATGATTCTAGATTAACAAAAACTGAAAATAAGTAACATGAGTTTTAAGGATGAAGACATATCCTAGTTAGGATAACTTGATGACAGTGACACACTGAAGAAAAATTATGCAAGAAAAATGAGAAAATTACAACTATAATTAGAGAAAATGACAGGGTCAAAATGAAGACAACTAATTATTTTAGCATTACACATAATATCTTTGTGTAATTTTGTGATTTTTAGATTCCTGAACACCTGTAAACTCAAACTTGAAAAAATTAATCTGGCTCTGAATTAGGATCAAAACCTAGGAAACTTGTAAAATTTTTTGAAATAATCCTGGTCTTATATTTAGATGCTTAACCTCTATCCCCTGGATCTGAAACTTATTGAAAAAAGAAATCCTAAAAAAGAAATAGGTTTACCCCCTGACCTACTTGTGTTAACCTAAGGTAGAAAGGTTGTACCTACTCTGCTTATCTCTACTTAGAGATTCGAGTATGTGATGAACTTCACACCCTGGGCACTCCACCAGAGTATTATAGGAAGAAATACGTGGGACAGTGTTGTGGGGAACCCAAACTTGACTACTCCTCTGTCTAGGACATGAGTATTGCACGACACCTCCAACACCCAAGCTAAGTATTCTCGAAAGATAAAAGGCCCGTGTTGAGAGGGTCAAGTCACACCTTTCTTGCCCAACCAGAGAAGCACATGTGGGCTTAGTTGAAAAATGAATTATATATAATATGGGGGTAAAAACAAGTGAGGGCTAAGTTAATCATCTAGTTCCGAAGAAGAAGGGCCCTAAGTCTAAGACAGGTTGAACCTAGTAAAACAGGTTGGGGTAAACTCTCAAGCAAGCCCTGTTCCTTGGTTTCAATGATCCTTACTCAGAGTCTTAACCTACTAATAATCTATAATTGGTGCCGAGGAACCGGGGTAACTTCCATAACTGACACTCGGATTTTGCGGAGCTGACCCCTCATGTGACGAAATTTTGGGAATTTTGAATTTTGGGAGTTCATCTCACCTCCGGATTTTGGGGAAGCGCAAGGGAAGGTCTGAAGATGACACGGAGGGCATAAAAAGGGAAGAGGACGACATGACCAAGGGGAGGAAGGCGACCGAAGTTTTGTTATTTTTGCACTTAACTTTATTTTTCCGACAAACTATGTTGGCTAGACATTATTCTGTTTATGTAACTTCTAAACCCAGGATGTCCGGCTAGATTCCTATCGCCGAGACTCTAGGGATACTCTGTTTCCACTTGTTTGCTCTTAAATGTTTTAAACTTCATCTTTTCTATCATCCATTGAATCTCGTGTGCTAAATTGTGTTGATAGATTGTGTTTTATGTTTCTTTGTTATTCATTTGATTCTTCCCAAGTGTGCACTGTCTGTAAGGACCTTATAGTGTTGTCACCTTCACATAATGAGACGAGAGGTTAGTGATGAAGTTTGGGGGAACCTTAATCCAGGTTA
>LTAE01006073.1:3926-14619 GCA_001647135.1 Pontederia paniculata | reverse complement strand
TATATATATATATATATATAAGTCATTCAAGTTATTTTTCATAGTTTTGATCATTGCACACATTAGTTTTAGTATTTATTTTCATAAGTTTCATATGAGTTTCTTATCTCTCAGGACACAAGATTTGGAGTTGCAGAATGGTTAGAAAGAACTAGATCAAAAAATGAAGTTAAAGTCAAGTATAAAGAAATATCAGCACGTCAAAATGATTGATTATTAAATTCTCATATATTTTATATAGTAGTTTTCTTGTTTATCCTTGAGCTACCTTATCTCTGATCTTTTCTTAACAAAAATGCATATGTGATTTTAGTTAGTTTAATTGGAAGTCTTTATATTGGCTTTGACCTATTTGGTACTGTTGATATTTGATTCTTAATTATTTTAGGATTTTTACTATGAAATTAACATTTTACTTGCAAAGACAACACATGTCTTTCCTATAGAACATCCTATGTTTTGTCTATATTTCACCCAACTAGTTTACTATGTCACATGAACCATTTTGGATGCAACACGAGCCATTTTAACCTTAGCTGAGGTCATTTTTTTTTATCAATGCATGTCCTACTCTAGTTATTCAGGTTGAGACATAGGGTTTATAGATCATTGACTCACATAATTGAGGTGTAAATTGATAGAGGTTTGCATCGTTAAAGAATCTTATTTCAGATAATTTAGAATCGATTTTGTTTGAACTTCTTTGATCTTATCTGAATTCAAGATAGTAAGGTATCCAGTTAGAGTTCCATATTTAAAAAGCAGCCTTTTCATCATAAGAGTTTAGATCGAGTTCATTGTTGATTCAAGAGATAATGATAGGGATATCGATCTTAACCTTAACTCCTTTGTTATATGAATTCTCTAAATTTTAATGCATCGATTTCTTTGATTAGATCTCATCATCACATTTTTTAATTCATTTTAGTTGGAACTCTAATTTCATCACTAGCAATTTTTCTTGTAAATTACACTCTAAGCATGGAGGTCGTTAAAATTAACACAAAGCTTTCTTCGAATCATGATGGGGCTTCCTTCACTTGGTGGCAGGGACACTCGTTGCATTATGATAAGAGTTCACCAATGATTTGATATTGAACTCAAGGATTACATTAGTCACCACGGTGGTGTTGGACGTGTTGGCAAGTAGCAAGCTCGATGCGGCTCTTAGTGGTGTGTGGTGTGTTGTTTAAAGGCAGACACTTGTCATGACAATGTTTTAGTGACAACACCTTAATAAGTGTTTGCAAGCATTGAACATAGTGCACCATTTGCGGGTAAACACTCGACATGGTAGGATTATACTAGAGCATGTCATAGAGTTTGCAGAGTGTATGCGAAGTTAAAAGTGATGCAGAGCATAGTGCAGGTCTTGTAGCGTGCAGAGTGGATGGGTGCAAAACACGATTAGAGTGCGACATTAGAACTCTTGGGTGTAGCACGATATATGAGTGTTTGACCATGTGCGACGTCTCAATGAATAAGCACAATCCTATTTAAGTTTAGAGTAGCAGAAGCTTTGTTGCTTGAAAGACTTGTGTTCCATTAGCACAACAAGGTGTAGGGTGTAAAGCAAGTCATGATGATCAAAGCACATTAATGGCACAAGTGCACAAGAGCATGATGTGGGAACTCTCAGTCCAAAAGATCATAAAACTTTGTGTAACATCCCTAATAAAAATGTAATATTGTCTACTATGGGCCTTAGCGCCATAATTTTATCAAAACACGTCATGTTTGTTAAGGCTATGTTCTCATATATGTCTAGCATCTCTTACATATTTTTTTCCATATGAGACTAATTTAAGACATACCTCAAGCACCCTTCTTCCCTTAGAGAACTAAATGTCTTCGTTGAGTGGTTATATCCCACCATGGCATAGAAGCTCACATGGCACGGCTCTGACATCATATGTAATATTCCTGGCCAAGATGTTATATCGTTAGCTCTAGGCTATAGCCTGTACTATTTTATTAAAATGTGTCACATATATATCTCATATATCTCATCTAACATCATATGTAACATTCGTGGTCAAGACGTAACATTCCTGGTATTATAAGTGATTTAGGTTATGCAAAATCAATGTTGAGATTACTAATCACCTTAATTTTATTTTATTTTTTCACTGTCTATATCACTCATCTATTAAAATAATTTGACAATGCTCAAGTGTCAAAGCCACGTCACATATCTTATGACATGTCATAAAAATAATCCGATGTTTTATTTTTATGCAATATTAACTCACGACTTGCCGGAGCATCTCCGTCATGGCGGCAGGTGCAATCGTGATAATCGCTAAGGCCATGTTTGATCGCCATTAAAATATGATTGGATTAATTTTTTTTTAATTCACAACTTAATCTCATGAAAAATAAACCTATTCTTAGATAGAGCTAAGATTAACTTAGCCTCTATTTTTTTCAAAATCTTAGTGGGGCTCTGTGAATAAAATATATTTGATTAAAAAAAAATAAGACTTAATTCAGATTTTATTCTCCAGCCAAAAGGACAAGATAGAGCGAATTAAGCAGAGAGTTAATAATGTTGTTTAAAAATTTATTTGCTTTTTTATGATGTGTCATCGTACAAGACACATAAGCAGCTTAGTAAATGAATGGTCCAAATAATGATAAAACATAATTAGAGTGACAAAGAAGCTCGCAGGTTCAAATTCTAGGAAATGCTTTTGTTCATTTTGAAATTCGGTTACTCAAAAACAGATAGAACGCCTCCAAAAGAACTTGGATTTTCACAACTTGTTTAACGAACAGCAAAACAATCACACAAGCCAACAAGTTATCATACAAAACATTAGTGGAAAAAACTAAAATTTGGTAAAAGAACATATCGAAAGAAACAAATCATAACCCCTCCGAAATGATATTCCAACGAATCTAGCAGGAGAGAACACAAGCAAAAGCACTCGGTTTTCAAACTTCTACAAGGATCTCTTACAGGCAAGTATGGTAACTCCACTCTTTCAGATAGTTCGTCTATCGAGAAAGCCCACGACTGACCACTTAAAAGAATGGTCATTGACAACGCACAGAGATAGCAGGGTAATAATAAATTCTACAAGATTGAGTGCCCCTAACGTTGGAAGTGTAGGAACTGCTGCAAAGGAACTGAATTGTTGATATTTAAACATAATACGAACATTACCCACTGACAAGAATTTCAGATAAATGCTCTTCAGTGCCTCTGAGATTATCAACTTTGCTGCTGAGGCAAAATGTGCAGTACCTCATTGCAGAGTCATAGTGCATCATGTTCCATCGTGCAAACTTTCTTCTTTCTGCGCCATCAGCATTCTACCTGTTCCTCCCGTGCAGACACAGGACAAAGAACCCATGAAAATGTAGGGCTCAAAAAGTTTCTCAGAACTTTCATTGATCATTTGAAATTGATTTTATCACACATAACCCTGAATTAACAACCCTGGGCGCTCCAGCAAAGGACCGATGACCCAAGACACAAGCTAACTTGTCATCATATGAAGAATTTTCACCAAGGTTTACGCAAACGGATTGCTTCCAAGAGATGCAACAGGGCCTTGGGGCAAGCTCCTGCAGACATTATCACATTTCAGATTAAATGAAACATCATCCGTGTTGTAAATTATGAATCTACAAGAAACACTCACGGAAATTCCAAATTTGGTGTCTGCCCCTGCCCAGCCACATACTGTAGACCTCCTGGAGGAAACAAAGCCAATAGTGTTTATTATGAAATAAACAAAGCCAAACAATTTTACGTGCATGATAAACCTCAACTCATAGAATATAAAAGATTACCCTCAGAGAAAGAAGGCATGAATGGTCCTCCTGGGTTTTGAGAATACCATGGTTGAGTTAAGCCAGCAAGGTAATCATTTGTCACATGTGAATTTGGTAAGGCAGCTTCCAGAGATCCCATATCCAAAAACTGGAAAAAGGAAAAATGATACATTCATGTCAAACTTGTCAATGAGGTACAGTGAATTTGCAAATTTTGTAGCCAAAATGAAGACTGATACACAGAAATAAATGTAGAAGTGCATAAGGAAATCAAAAGGAAATTACATACAAGATTCTACCGACAAGAAGGGCAACACTTATGATTGTCATGTTTTCATATCCAGATATATTGTTGGAACCTTCCCAGCAGTAGAAGGTTAGCGTCTAACATGCAGATACTTTAGAAATAGCAAATTTACTTATGGATATTATCACTATATTATAGAGTCCTACAATCAGAAATACACAGGTTGTATTACTGAAAGTCTCTTGCTACCAACAAAGCACGTCATACGTTAGCAAGAATAAGTTGCATTTGGTGTAGCTTTTCTTAGGACTTCTCTCAAAAGCAACAGAAGCTTTTCCCACTCTGTTTTGGTAACTAGTTTTTTCAGTACCTTTCATAAAGATTGCTTTTTATACAAAGATCTTGTTCATGTAAAGGCAACATAATTTTCTTCAGATGAAGTACACTTATCTCAGAAATATCCACATTAAATGTTGTTCAATTACAAGCTTTTGATGATAATAAATGAATAAAACATGATATATACATGTATAAATATATATAATATGATCATCTTATAACCAAACACTAATAACAAGTACTATCAAACATTAACTCCAACATAACATACTTTCACAGCAACACAAGTAGCATGTTTTGTTGACAAAATTAAGTAGCAAGCTTTATTACATGGCATTAATAAATGCAACCTTGTCAAAAAAATGTAAAACGGACTTGCAACATGACACGGATGATTCTACCAGATATTTTTATTGATATATTTACACATTAATTAGAATGGTAAAAATAAGACTTGCAATTTCTTTAAAAGTAAATAATGTTAAAAAAACAACTTTCAAGCTATCAAATTAAAAAAAATATCAAAGTACCAAGCTCCATGTTACCAAAAGTACAGGTTACAACATTCAAACAATCAAAATAGTAGAACTAACAAATTGCATTTTCTTCAAATAAAACATTAATAATTAGCAAACACTCAGAACAGAATTATCAAACAATAATAATAATCAGAAAACACATTGCCAATTTGCCATCATCATGTCAAGAGCAATAAGAGAAAAAATAGGATGATAATTACAAATCAATAACAATCAATTTATAAATTTACGTGGGCAGTGGAGCCCATGTCTTCAAGCAGGGGAGGGGGTACCTACCCCTGGGCGTGAGCAGTTCTCACATGCAAGATTGTCAAACTCATAAATCGGACTTGACACAAAATGTCCAGGTAAACATATAAAAGTAGGGTCGTAACACGAAACGCCAATTCTATCATTTTTTTTTATTTAAATATATGTTAATATAAAAAAATACTGAGAAATATTAAATTATATACATATCAAATACAACATATTAATATATTAAACTTCTAATTTATCAAAGTAGCAAGATGACAAGGTCAAACTTTAGTTACCAAAATGAATTTCATCCAACAAATTATATTTCAAATTATTATTGGATTTGCCAAATAAAGATTCAAAGTAGCATAAGATCAAATAATAATTAATTTTCATCCATAAATGTAAATAATAATCAAATATTTTATCTTTAAAATAGCTGAACCAATATAATCATACAAATCAATATTTCATAAAAGTATTTAAAAATCTTCTAAAAAACATCAAACTTGTAATGCTAAAAATAATCATATTTAACCTAGAAAACATAAGTAATAAAAAGTGATTAAATATTTTATTTTTAAAATGACCAAACTGATATAAATGTAAAGTATTTAATATACAATATGTTTAAAACAATACAAAAAATGACATGAGAGTCCCTTGCCATGTGCAAGGGACATTACTTTTCACATGGGCAGGGGGCTGGAGTGTCATCCCCTGCCACGTGCAGGAGGATATCCCCTTGCACGTGAACAGGAGATGGCAAGGAAGCCCCAAAAGGCTGTCCCCACCGGGATGCCCTAAAAGGTTGCCCAATATGGCGCTCTCCCGAGCAGGAGGCAGCGAGCAGAGGAAGGACCTAGCAGCTGCCTAGCGGCGGCGGCGGCGACCATGACAGCCACGGCAGCGGTGTTGGTAATGGTGATACCAGCGAGTAAAAAAATATTTGAATTCAGGGTACGCTGTCTCACCGATCCTACAAGCCAGCACGAGATACATGTTGGCTCAAAACAATTTCGATGCCATTCCAGCACGAAATCATGAGGTAGGTCTGTAGAATCGTATGATTCTACGATCCAGCACGCGATTTTAACAACCTTACTCAGGGAGTCCTTAGGGCTCCCTACTCGCAAGCAGGGAGGAGCCCTAAGGACCTTCTGTCAGAAAGCAGGAGGGCCAAAGATATGTCTAGTCCTCTTCGTGGACAGGGGTACCCTAAGACCTTCATGCCCGCCAACAGTGTTCATGCAGAGGGGGTGACAAAGTGGTACCCTAAGGCCTCCGTGCCCGCCGAGAGTGTTCATCCAGAGGGGGTGACAAACAGGGAGGTGCATAGGAGAGGGAGGAAGGGAGAAGAGATTAAATCTCGATTCAAGTGTATGAGGCTATGAGGCACCAGAGCAGCGACAGCAGGGCAGCAGCAGTGACAGCAGAAGGAGAGGCAATCAGGCATTCATCAAAATGAAATGGAGAGATTAGGGCTTCAATAGCAGTGTTGTGAAGTGCTCATGTGACTATAACATGCCGATGAAAAAAATAGTGGGATCAGTGTGTGCACCAATTCTATGGGCAGCACACTGTGCTGGCTAAGTTTGAGCATGAAATCCCAGTGTGAAAACAGAATCATTCGCTATGTGTCTTTGACAACATCGATCAAACACAATTGCAGTTAGTGGTTGAAAACATATAGTAACTAAAACTGGAATTAGAGCTGAGTCATTGAAGCTTGTTAAACTAGTCAGTCTCGAATCGTAATGAATGCTTTATGTCTGCTATTGATGTAACATCATTAAGGGAGTAGCCAGTAGTGCGTACACACGAATTCACTTCCCAATAACCTGGATTCCAATCACAACTGTAAGATATCTTTCATCTCTTAAAAATGAAATTATGTGATGGACATCAGTGTAACAGTAAGTACCGAGGTTCCAATAATAAAAATAGAAAGTACCACGGTTTCCTAACCTCTAACATTGCAATTACAGAAAAATGAAAGGGATAAAACAGAACATACCACATTGCTTGGTTCCAGGTCTATGTCATCAAAAGGATTCGTTGACTTTTGAACCTGACTATTGCCTTCCTGTAAGTAGAATAAGGCAGAACCTTAGAATACATAGGATACAAATTAGCTGACAATCCTGACCCCAGAAGTTGGGTGCACAACTGTTTTGCTTGCAATACAGAACAGAATCATTTGCAGAAACGATACAGGAAACAATAGCGAAGCTGTCTACAAGAAGTTGAAGCTGAATTATAAGAAAATAGCAAACAACAAGCGCAAGCTGTCTACAAGAAGTCGAAGCTGAATCAAAAAACTACAGCAAGCGCAAGCTGTCTACAAGAAGTCGAAGCTGAATCAAAAAACTACAGCAAGCTGTCTACAAGAAGCCAAAGCCGAATCTTACATACAAGCGCAGAATCAAAAGATTGTCAATGCATGAACGACCGAAACCATCAGTTTGTATCACCAAAGCGTGAAAGCATTCTTGTTATGGCTGTAAATTGTTAAAAAAATTATTGTGCCATGTGACAAAAGAAGTACGACCAAGGAATCTTATTGCAAGTCACCTCACTTTATGATTTTTTAACGATCATACAGATAAAAGCCCCTCATATTCCAGTAGTATTCATATGTACTCTTTGGGACCTACACATCCATGGATGGTTTTCTCAAGCTACCATATGACAATCAAACATGAAAATGTAGCAGGTAAAAGTTATGAAAACCATATGCTTTATCTGTGAACTTACTGCTACAGATTAGAAGCTGGTTTTCAACAAATATTTTTGTTGAAGGATTTTCAACTAACATTACTTCAATAAATCATTGAAAAGATGTAGGCAGTATCACATGTCAAGACATTAGGTGGACATATTGCATCTAAGAGAAACGTGCAAGATACCAACCACTATAGGTTTAACTGATGAAGGAAATGATGATCCTGCAAGAACATCCAATGGCACATTGAGAGCCACAGCATCAACATTTAAAGTTGAGTCTTGAAATGCATCCATATTGGAGCCCTGTAGTATAAAGAAGTTAACAGACTGAAAAAGAGATACATCCAGGAGATGAGAAACATCAAGCAGCAGACACAGAAGTACCTCTAGAGGCTTCTGCCCAGTAAATGGATCAGGCAACGGAACCTGTAACTTATGATCTGATACCGGAGCCACAACTGATACAGGAGGTATCTCACCAATTGGATCGTCAAATGCATTCCATAACTGCAAATAGTAAAAACTTATCATAGAAATAATCAACACTTGATCCTCTTATACTGAATCATGTAGCATAAACTTGAACTTGGTGTAAAGAAAATAATTATATTTACAATAGTTATAAGATCAGAAAAAGAGAACATTTTGATGTTTCACAAGCACAAGAGAATGTTTCAATACCTGGGAGTTATTTTTCCCTGCCAATCTTTTGTCTTCATGCAAAGGTACATTCCAGTGATCAGATGCCAGAGACAAGTTTCCAGGTGTAACAAAGTTTTGGACCAGAGATCCATCCATGTTGTTCACTAGAGAATTTGATACATCCACACTCCCTCTTGTTGCATCATTACCAGAAAGCATAACAGCAGAAGTTCCTTGCTTTATTGAATCAACTCCTGCATGCTGCGGTAAATCAAATGTAGCCCATCCTTCATTTTGCGGAACTGGAAGTGTAGATAATGGTTTCTGTTCAAAAGGGCTCGTAGATGACAATTCATTACCAAAGTTTGCAAACAAATCTAGGGATGGAGAAGAAATATTTGGAGATTGTGTAGGTGCCAGGCTGAATAGGTCTAGGCTTGCAGAATGCACAGAAGATGGTTGATTCTGTTCAAAAAGGCTGCTTGATTGAGGTTGATTATTGAAATCGGCAAACAAATCTATGGATGGAGATGAAACAAGTAGTGGTTGTGCATTAGGCAGAGCGAATTGATCCTGGCTTGTAGAATGAATAGGAGTCGGCAGAACATTGGAGTGTACAGATGTAACAGTCTGCTGCAGTCCACTGGAATGCACAGGCTCCAGGATAACATCAATGTTGCCTACTGAATCTACTGATCGATGAGATATTGGGTTGCTATCAGAAGAACCAAAGCTGCCTGAAGACGCTGTCCTCTGAACACGTCAAGAAGAAATTAGTCAGCTATAAACCATGACGGTGCAGGATAATATACTAAGTGGAATCTGCTTGGCATTTAGGACAAATATACAGAATAATCAATAACCTTTGGACGTGGGATCCCATCTAAATCCTTCTTCGTATTAGCCTCAGGGTATCTATGAGCTATTTGGGGCCTGCTCTCTTCTACCATGATATCTCGCGACTGGTTCAAAGGAGGACTGAAGTATCCAGCATCGTGAGAATTGGGCGAGAAGCCATCATACCTAAAAGCATCACCTGTACTGGACACAGAGAAGTCTGACATCCTAGAACCAGAACTCTCATTTGCAAAGCGATCTTCAGCATTTACACGTCCAGGGCTATATATGAAGCTAGGGATCTTTCCTTCATAGTGAACTCGGTCTGAACCAGGCTTTCTAGAAAGCATGCCTGGTTGTTTACCATAACGCCTGTCCTCATATTGATAGTCATAAGGAGGGCTCTGAGAATAAGAATGATAAGAACTAGCTCTCCTCTGATCTTCATGATTTTTTATGTTCTGTTCAGATCATAAGCATAGGAGTTTTAGCCTAAAGAGGCAGCAATATGCATAGAACAAGATATAATTATTGGTTAATAGGATTACCTCCGTGTCTCTCGGAGGCTTGTTAGAAGAGTTTCCCCCCGAGTATTTCTTACTAACATAAACATCCTTTATAAATTGCCTAATCTTTTCAGCATTACTGTAACACGATGAAAATGTTAAGATAGCCACTAAACTGTTAAAACAATAGGATATATATATATATATATCTCCAGTTGATAGCATAAGTCAGATAGTTCTTCATTCATTACCTGTTATCCGGCAGCCTCATTCGCTGCATGTCCCAGTCCTTCAGAAATATTTCCCTAGCACGCTGCAAACCACTGATAATGAGATAATGGTAAAAAGAAAACTCAACCACAGCTAGAAAAAGCTGGTTAGCAGCCATTCTTACCTGATTTCCACCTTGTTGAAGAGCTTCAACTTCTTGTGTGGTAAACTTAGCCATAGAAACAGACTTAACCCTGTGAGTAAACTCGCGACTGCATTAATGATAAAGAAAATTTATATCAAGCTCAGCCAAGATCTTGAAAGAGTTGCAAATAACACTTCTAATCCTTCTTTCAGGACGAGTACAACAACATCAACAAAGCTTTATCCCACTAGGTGGGGTCGGCTACATGGATCATACGACGCCATTGCGCTCTATCAGTAACCAAATTTTTAGGTATATTATTCGCTAATAGATCTCGTTCTATTAGCTCACCAAGTGTTCGCTTTGGTCTCCCTCTCCCTCTTTTAATCGGACTCCAGATTGTTTGCTCTACCCTCTTTACTGGCGCATCTAATGGCCTTCTCTGGACATGACCAAACCACCTCAAACGATTCTCTACCAT
>LTAE01006072.1:9657-26550 GCA_001647135.1 Pontederia paniculata | reverse complement strand
CCCCCCCCTCTCTTGGTGCCATTCCAGATCCTACAACCCAATATGGTTGTATCGCTTGATATAGTCCAGCCTAAATCTCCATAATTTAATTTCATGTCAGTAGCATATATCAGATATGGTTGTATAAGAGAATATGATTGCATCGAAATTTGCTCGGGCAAAATTCAACTCAACAGCTTGTCACCCCGATACAGGAAGACCAAAATATATGCTTGGGTTGTGGTAATACATTCAGTTTGTTTGATATGACTCAAATTCTCATATCGGTACGACTATATTAGCTAGTACAGGCCGATCAAAATATGCTCAGGATTTGTTTCAATCTTTGGCTGATTTTGCTAGATCGATTCTTGTAGACAAGTCACAACATAATAGCGGGTGATAGTAGAGTATTTTATTCAAAAGTAATTGATATGAAAGAAAACTGGAAATGTATTGAACAAAGAACTTGAGTTGCCTCCCAAGAAGTGACTTATTAACATGTTGGCTCACTGAATCATCAAGTCGTTGAGAATTTGTTCAAAATAAAATCATGGTCCGTTCAAGGTGGTCGTTCAATACATAGGGCTTGAGTCTTTGCCCGTTCACAATAAAAGTTCTTGTGGGTTCACTTGAGATTCTGATGGCACCATTCAAAATCATTCCAGTTACTTGAAATGGTCCTCACCACTTAGATTTCAAGTTTTTCGAGAAACAATTTCAATTTGGAGTTGAATAGCAGTACATATTGCCCAACATCGAATTGCTTGCGAGAGATATTTTTATCATGTCATTATTTGACATTTTCTTTATACAACTTGGCATTTCATATGATTCTAACCTAAGTTCCTTGAGTTCACTCAGTTGCGATAATCTTTTGTCCCTTGCTTTTTTGAGATCCATATTTAATTCTCGAACAGCTTAATATGCCTTATATTCTAACTCAATCGGTAAATGACAAGGTTTGCAAAAAACAAATCGGTATGGAGGCATGCCTAGAGGAGTTTCAAAAGTTGTTTGATATGCCCAAAGAGCATCATTGAGCTTCAACGACTAATTTTTCATAACTTACATCAAGAATTAGCTTCATTTCTCGATTAGCTAACTCTGGCTGGTCGTTAGCTTGAGGATGGTATGGATGATGAGTTTGTGTTTGATTCCATACTCGATAATAGAGAATATATGTATTTATTGCAAAAATGACTCCCCCTCGTCACTTAATATAGATCTTAGTACACCGAACCTAATGAAAATTTGCTTTTTCTAGAATTTAAGCACAACCTTAGAGTCATTGGTAGAACTTGTGATATCTTCTATTCACTTGGACACAAAAGCCACTACCACTAAAATATATTGATTGTTACGTGATGATGGGAAGGGGCCCAAGAAATCAACACCCCATACATCAAAAGTTCAACTTTGGCATTTCATTTTTGTGTTATATTCCTCATGCGCTCACATCTATCACATGACTCTGTAAAACTCTGGGTGTCAAGGATGCATATCCTAATTGTTCCATCTATGAAAAACTTGAATAAAAAAAGATTCCTCCCAAAGTAATGTTTAACTTCCCAAAAGAATTTCTTCCTTTGATTATAAGACAAATTACTTGGGATAATGCCTCTTACCATATAATTTGCCAAATATGCATACCATGGAATGTTGGCAATAGCTAGAAGCAACTCGTTGGAGAAGCTTTCATAGATCGAAATGTCTCCCCCTTCTCTTGGTTCGTCCAGCTGGGAAAAATGATCAACCATCATGCTTTCCATTCATTTCTTGTCTTGAATCTCTTAGTTGAACTCTTGGAGTAGAAATACCCACCTAATTAGACGTGGCTTGGCATCTTTCTTGTTCATGAGGTACATGATTGATGTTTGGACAGTATAAACAATTACCTTCGAACGAATTAGGTGCAGGTGGACTTTGTCCAACGCGAACACCATAGTTAAGAACTCTTTTTCCATAGTTGCATACTTAGGCTGAGCTTCGTCAAGAGTTCTGCTCACATAGTAAATCACATGTGATCTCCATTCCTTTCTTTGCCCTAGCACCACTTCAATTGTTAAGTCACTCGCATCACACATCACTTCAAATGACATGCTTTAATCAGGTGCTACAATGATGGGGGCCCAAATGAATTCTTATTTGAGCATGTTAAAAGCTTGCATACATGTTTCATCAAAAACAAAGTTTCTTTAGCAAGCAAATTATATTTTTTTGGAATTCTTAGAAAAATCTTTGTAAATCATCGGCAAAAGTCTGCATGCCCTGGAAAACTTCTCACTCCTTTCACGGATGTTGGTGGTGGTAATCGTTTAATGCACTAAACCTTGATTTATCTACCTCTATCCCTTTTGAGAAGATCTTATGCCCTAGGGCAATTCTTCTTGTACTATAAAAGGACACTTTTCCCAATTTAAGACTATATTTGTTTCTTCACACCTTGAGAAATTTGGGAAAGATTCGGGAGGCACACATTAAATGATGACACAAAAATAGAAAAAATAATCCATGAAAATTTCCAGGGTCTTTTCTATGAAATATGAAATAAGGTCATCATACAACGTTGGAAGGTCGCGAATGCTTTAGACAATCCAAAAGCTTACGCTTAAAAGCGAATGTCCCATTAAGACATGTAAATGTTGTTTTATCTTGGTCCTCTAGAGCTATATGAATTTGGTTGTACCTAGAATATTCATCTAGGAAATAATAATATTCATATCCCACTAAACGCTCAAGCATTTGATCCAAGAAAGATAACAAAAAATGGTCTTTTTGGGACGTGTCATTCAGTTTCCTGTAATCGATATATACTCTTCAATCAGTCACTGTGTGTGTGGGATAGCTCATTTTTCTCATTGGTCAATTAAGTCATGCCTCCCTATTTAGGCATTGTACTGGACTTATCTATGAACTATATAAAATTGGATATACGATACCCACATCGAGTCACCTGAGGATCGCACTTCTAATGACTTCTTTCATATTAAAAGTTAAGCTTTCTTTCATATCAACACTAGATTTTGGGTCTTCCTCCAAAATAATGTGATGCATACACATAGAGGGGCTAATTCCCATTTAAGTCAGTGATGGTCCATCTTATGGTATGCTTCTTATCTCTTAATTCTCTCAAGAGTTTTTCAAGTTGTTGTGATCAAGAGAAGCATTAACAATCACAAGTGAACTATTATTAGGACCCAAAAATACATACTTGAGATGAGATGGAAGTGGTTTGAGTTCAAGAGTTGGAGGTCTTGTATGAGAGGGAGAGATGAAAACTATTTATCTTTCCCTAGTTCTTCAAAATTTTATCTCGATAGTCGTCCATGAGTTTAGAGACATCCAATGCATGATCCATCCCCTTAACTTCATTTTATAATGTTTTGTCTACCACTTATCTTCAGTAGACACCTCTCTAATGGATCTTGATGGATGATCTCTTCAAAGACTTCTCTTGTCAGCTCATCAATGCAAACTTGAAACACTTGATCTGCAATAGATGTATACTTAGTAAAGTTTGAGATATTGAACTCTACCTATTCTTCTCCTATAGCGAGAGTAAGTTTTCCTTCTTTTACATCAATGAGTGCTCCAATAGTAGCTAAAAATGGTCTTCCTAAGATGATTGGGATCTTGACACTTCTTCCATATCCAAGACAACAAAGTCGACAGGAACACAAATTTATCAATCTTCAACAGTACATTCTCAAGCACTCCATTTGGATTTGTGACGGAGTGGTCGGTTAGCTGCAACATAACTGTGGATGGCTTGAGCTCCTGCAGTCCAAGCTTCTTGCATATACAAAAAAGCATAAGTAACACACTTTCCCACAATCATGTGGAGCTTTTTTATATTCAAACTTCCAAGTGTGCAAGGGAATCGAGAAGTTTCCTAGATCTCTCAGTTTGTGTGGAAGTTTTTTTTTACAATAGTGCATTGTATTCCTCTATTAATGCAATAGTTTTATGATCTTTCAAAGTCCTCTTCTTTGACATAATTTCCTTCAGGAAATTCATGTAAGTGGGAATTTGTATTATGGCATCAACAAAAGGAATATTAATATGGATTTGTTTGAATAATTTGACATTTTTTTCAAACAACTAGTCCATCTTTGGTGCGGGAGATTTATATGCTCATTTTTCTCCACTTGTAGTACCATTCTCTTGATTGTCTTCAACTTCATATTTATTTTGAGGTGGAGTTTCTTCCTTGTCCTTGGCTTTGTCATTTTCCTCCTCTAACTTCTTTCTACTTTGTAGCTTCATTGCATTGCAATGCTCTTTTGTTCTTGTTCTAAGGTTGATAGTTGTTCCGATATGAGTTACTTCCTCGATTCTAGCTCCACGAATATCGTCTGCTTAGGAGTTTGCGTACATCCATAATTGGCATGAGATCCTCCACAACTCTCACAATTCACCTGGAAATTTGTTCACTTGGCCATGATTCAATTTTGACATAATATTGACAAGGGCATCCACTTTATCATCGAGTGCTTTGCAGCCTTCCTTGTCAATTCCCATCAAATTTTGAGGGATCTTCGAACACAAATTGTCGATTAACACCAATTGGTCTTAAAGGTCACATGCTTCTAGATACATAAGATATCATGATAGCACCTTCTTTTGCAGCTGAATTGATGTTGGAGTGCATGGGTGGTGTTAATCCATTATGAAATATTTCTATCAAAGCAAGTTGTGAATGGCATGAAATGGAACCTTCATTTGCATTGCTTTGTATCTCTCTCATGCTATTCCTAAAGTCTCATAATCTTTCTTATGGAAGCAACTGATTTTACTTCTCAATTTGATACATTTTCGAGGTGGACAAAATCTTATCATAAAATCTTGGCAAAGCTCACATGTGTTATGTGCTCCTTCAACTTGTGCAACTAATAAGTCTTGAGCAGTATCCCTTAAAGTAAAATGGAATAGCTTCATCTTGATGGCATCATCTGATGCTCCATTAATTTTGATGGTGTCACACATCTGGAGAAAACATTGCACATGGCCTTTAGGATATTCATTTGCTTCACCTCTGAACTGATTATTCTAGATCATCTAGATCAAACTTACCTTCAATTCAAAATTGTTGGTTGCTACTCTTGACAATGTTCAGTTGAACTCCTTTGTAATGGTTTTTGGCCAAATCTTTCATAGACACTTCATTGTCTTGGATATTTGCTTTGTTTCCATCTCTTGTCGGTTCCACCTTGTGGATTTTCTGCATTTTCATTATCCACATGTACATTCTTTGGTTTATCATCGTGTTCATTCATTGGCGGGATATTATCTTGGGCGGCAGCCATGTTATGTCTTCTTTGTCTTTTTGGCCTATGATTGCCTTTGGAAGTCCTCTTGATCTGCACAAACGGGGGCATACAACAAATACACAACAAATGTCTAAAGTAATAATAATATCAAATTTTCAACATTGACACCTCTCCACAGTGATGGCGCTAAAAACTTGATAAAAATGTTACAAGCGTACAAAATCTTATATAGTAATGAAAAAAAAGTGTACCCATAGGGAGAGAGTTTAAGTATTAAATTTATGATGAGATTGCTAGTATCTAAATGGTGAGAGAAATAATTGTAAAATGCAAAAGTTAAATCTCAACGAAGTTGCAAACAAATAGAACATCTCATGTTTGTCTCAATGTAGAAAAAAAATATTTAATCCATTTAAGAATAGCCGATTAAATTTTGACATTAAGATTGTTATGTGATTTGTTATTGTTCATCTTAATTGGCATGCTTTAATTTTCAAAATACTACAATTCTAGTTGAAAACAACACGCAAATATTTCCATATCTTGCTTTATCTGTTTAATTGTATTAAGATCATAACAATGAATAAATCCTATAAATGAATCCTATTTTTAGAGTATTGCATTTATATTTCACTTGACAAGGTTACTAGTCAACAATTTGATTTTTATCAATTGTTAACATAGATTGATCCAAATAGATAGCTAATCACAATTACATTTGAGAAATATGAATCATCAAGTGAAAAACTCTAATCACATGAATATTTCAAAATCAAATCAATCGAAATCCTTAAACTTTATCTAACCCTAGAATATGAATGGTCTAGCCACTCTTCATTAAACATAAGATCACATATTTCATCATGAAAACAAAAATGATCATTATAAAAAATGAAAGAGTGAATAGATGATCAGAAGTTACAAAATAATTCTAGATCTACAAGAGTTGATGTGATGTCTCGATCTATCTCCTTTTCATTTTACGTTGTTCCGCCTTCTTTTACTCAGTGTTTGTCCCATATTTTTTATACACCATCACCCTAGAGTTTTCATTACACGACAAACGATTCAAATATCCCTAAAAATGTCGACAAAAAATATTACATAGTTGTCAATACGTGCACAAGAAGGCGCAATATGGGCATATTGATCAATTGTATCAAACTATCTTCAATTTGATACAAGTCGTATGGTTGAGTCAAAATCTTGTTACACATCAATTTTTCTTTAGTTTGTATTGAATTTGTATGTGATTATAACTCTTTAGGATAGTTAAAAATTAAGAATAATAATTGATTTTAACTTAAATACCTGTCTTTTTTTTACATAATCCTTATCGTATATTATTTTATATCTTTTTTATATTTTTGAATTCTCATGAAGAAGTATCCTCAAATATGCCTAGTTAACTAATCTACATGGAACATTGGTTGTCCAAGTCTTTTAGATAATACATCTCTGGTTAATTTCTCTGGAGGAAGGCATTTAGCTTTAGTCAATCTGTGAGCCAGATGCTCGTTATGTTGTTGAGAAAACCACTCATTTGAGAAACAAGTCATCGTGTCAGATTGTTGTATTTTGTCAATGGTCAATGAATTTCAAATGCTATGTATGACAAAATCACCACCCATAACTAACTCACAATAGGTTTTGGTTCTTGTTCACATCACTATTAAAATAGAAATGTGTAACGCCCCGCGAGCGCGCCCCACACGTGGTCGAATCGATATCCGGCACGTGTCGAGTGGTTTCCGAGGCGGTACGAGAATACAATAGACAATGGCAGCGGAAAACGATATAAATCAACAATAATGCATAGCATAAACGATAAACATAACTCCATATATTGTCATAAGAACACATAAGGTAACTTACAACATCAAAGCCCATGGCTTATACATAGTCTTGAGCTATATAGCTCGATACAAAGACTCGATATGCGGAAAATAAGGAAAAGATTTACTAATTGGTCGTACAAGACACTTGAACTCGATACTTAGCAACTTTCCATGTGCAACCTTGTTGTCAGAGCAACACCACCATCCATATCTAAGTCTGTTGATTTGCAGGATCCAATGCAGGAGCAAAACTCATGAGCTTTCGCTTAGTATGTAAAATATATAAATAATAACAATAGGCCGTAAGATCAATATAAACATATATCAATATATCAATGGACAATAATGATTAAGTTGTTATATCTTGGGACTTTAACCATTTCAATAACCATCAATCGATCAATGACATAAACACACAATAACATTAGGCTTCCTAATTTATAATATCAATGATAATTGTGTTCATGTCTAGACATTATCTTGTTTATTACCATTTGATGATCGGAAGTCCCCTTTGTGACTTCCTCAATCCGTCCTCATATAGTCATCCACATATGAAGTTGTCACCATACAATACAATAAGGATTAGTGATCCATCAATGTCAATCAATCGATAGGTTCCATGAACCTCAATCCGTCAACCATCAAATGGGGATCCCTATGTTCAATTCAATCAATTTCAATGAACCTTTAACGATAATTGGAGATTAGGGTAACATGTCACCATTATGGTTAGCTAAACCATAGAACGCACTAGCTCTCGTGGACTCTGAGCGAATCAATCCACAAATCTCACGTTTGGGCTCAATGCAATATGAGGACAAGTCCTCTAATTCGGTAGGCGCCCAATTAATTCATCTAATTATAATTTTAATCAATTAATATATCAAATATTAGCAATTTAACATATTACGGTTGAGCATGCAACACATGAACTAGATTATCAATCATTATACTCAATAACTTTAAATACGATATGATAAAACGAATCTAGGGCAGGGTCGATCGAACCCTTTCCCTAGGTCCATCGACCGACTCCTATGTGGGGGTCGATCGAACAGAACATCGATCGACCTTCTATTCTGATGTCACTTGATCACGAGCGACTTGAGGATCGATCAAATCCAGTTCGACCGACCTTCGCTAAGGTCGTTTAGGTTCGACCGATATACAGTTGGTCGGACCTAAAAATGCCTAAAAATTTGATAGTCGGTCGAACCTCCTCTGAGGTCGGTCTACCGACTTGCTCCAGATTCATAAAATAAAAACTATGTACCTAGGGTTCTTCTCTAAGTTGTCCATATCGTCAATTCAACAATCAATAGAGGTTCAATACAATAACATGTTCACTCAATAGTACTTAGAAGAGTATTAATTTGATCCATGCTAACATATGAGCCCTAATTCATAAGATAGTTCTAACTATAATAAGAGTGAGAACATCATACTTTTGAAAGCAATAATAACATTCATATCAGCTCAATACATGCTTCATTCTATCAATATTCGTTTCATAGTTTTGCATTGGTCAAATGATCAATGCGATGACCCATTTACATATCTTAGATGTTCACTTTCCTCACTTCTCTTTCCCTAGCTCTCTCCTCCTCTTCTTCCTACAAGTTCCACCAAAATGTTCACCTTGCCTTAACTCCAATCTCCCTTTTCTTTGCTGATTTACAGCTGAAATTAATTGAATCCAACATCAATTTTCGAACTTGGGCATGAGGGTTGATTATCTAAGGTTGCAATCTCCAAATGGGTGAAAAAAAAAATAATGAAATTCTAGTTGTGGGTTTATATAGTGAGGTTGGGAGAGAGAATAAGTGGATTTGGGGTGCTATTGGGTCGTGAGATGTGGCTGGTCTCACTTCATTTTCTTTTTTTTTCTCTTTTTCTTTTCTTTTATTTTTGGGCGGATATACAAAATGTCATCAACTCGATCATCAGATGGTCTTCTGGAAGTGTCCTAGTCACACAAGAATTTATTTGCTTTTAGGTTCTGAAAACTACTTCCGTTTCCAGATCGATCGACCTTTATTTTTTAATTACTGTAACATCTACGTGAATCAAAACAAATTTCTGCATCCAGTGCTTGACAGTAATTAACCAAGAGAGGCCACTGCTGAAAATGATGCATAACCCACTTTCAACGTGCTTCACATTCTATTACTGAGTTAAAAATCATAGAAACTCTTTACTTCATAGGACACTGAAATACGGCAATATTCGTATCACAATCACTATAACTGCAATTTTAAATATTTAGACAATAACGATAGCACCATAACATCCATTAAAATCATATTCCCAAATCGCCGGGAAAAGAAGCAGCTAATGAATTCATCCCCTCTTAAAGAAGAAAGTAAAAAAAAAATCTTAAAACAGTGCATATAAGAGGGTAAGCTGCACTCTCTCTCTCCGCTTCTAGGACCAGTTCCAATTAATAGAAATTGGAAACTTATAGTTACCAAAATCCTATCTAAGTTATTTGGTTAATATAATTCTCAAAAAAAGTTAATAGTTCCCAAAAACTAAAAACGATCATGAAATGTTTAACCTCAGAAACAAAATAAAAATTCTCAGATATTGTTAATTTCACGTTATATTATAAACATAGATCATCAGTTCAAAGATCAATGAATTTTATAATAAAAATTAACTTTTTTTTTCTCGGAGGTCCAGATCAAAATTATTGATGATCCACACATGGAAAAAAATATTAAAAAATATAAAATAAATATAATTATATTATTTTTCTATCGAATTAATCTTTTATAACACTTGGTATCACAATTAATTTAACATTATTATCTTTAATAGATATTCTTATTTTAATATAATAACTAATAATTCTTAATCAAGATGTAAAGTAAATTAGATAATACGATAAATTAGTTACTACGATGGTTATCTTAAAGAAATTTAAGGAGATCAAGTTTAGATACACGTTAAAGGTTAAACAGTAAACACCTAAGAGGCCTCTTATTCTCGTCGTCTGAGACGAACAGGCCTTTTATTCTTCGTTCGTATTTTATCTAATTGAAGACAGCGCAATCTCGCCGGATGTCGCCCTGCTGCGAGCCATCGCCAACGGTCTTGACACCGACGCGGCCGAGCTTGGTGATGGCGGCGACGAAGGCGTCGTTGAAGGCCTCGGAACTCTGCGCCCAGGAGTCGACGATAGGTTTGGACTGGGAGTCCGTGAAGAGGACCTGGTCGGAGGTTAAGAGACCCTTGCCGACCTGCAGGTTCTTGTAGTATTGGTTGTCGAAGGTGAAAGGGGTGACGAGGTCCAAGTCCACCGCGATGCGCGGGTCGACGTCCGGCGGGCACGCCACCTGCAGATCAGCCGCGTAGTTGGCGTCCATGGTCGGGTCGATCGGATGCCCCGCCGAAAAGTTGTAGATGCGGTTGGAGAACCGGCTGCAGTGCGAGAACCCGAGCGTGTGCGCACCTGCCCCATACGTAGAAGAATTGACTTGATCAGTTTAATCATATCATGCATGTAAAAATACAATGAAACATGACAAACGCAATGTAAATTAATACATTTTGTATCTATAAAAGCAAAAAGAAACTATTAATTATATGGCTCATGTACCACTTGGACATGAATTTTGCTTCAAAAAATTATCATCCATTTACGTGTCAAAGATGTGTTTTGTGGCATTTGAGCTCAATTTGCCGAGGGCTGCGCGCATATATATGCGTTTGTTTGATTGTGCACACTTGAACAAAAAGCCGAAACATGTAGGCCCAAGAAAACGACCGTCGATTTATTCAGCACGCAAGCACTATACGATTAATTTAATTAATTGCTTAACTAAATCTAGTTCTTCGAGAGTCTCTTGATGTGGGTAGTAATTTTGCACCTGAGAGGGCGATCATATCTGACTGAGAAAGGCCATTTGCTGCAAACAAGGACGTGAGCTGGCTCAGATTGAAACTTGGATCCGGCAGCCTCCCGGTGACGCTTGCCGCAGTCGAGCTCAGGCCATCCAGTCTTCCCAACTCCACAGCATACGACGGGCCACCAGCCTGGCGGATGATGATCAAGAGTCAGGTGTAACGTATAAGTTACTATAACTCAAACATTATTATGATGCAGCTAATAATCTAGTATAGTCAACAGCATCATGAAAAAGATGTCTCAACAGCAATGTGATCAGCTACGACATTAATTCTTTACAGATTAAAGTAGACGTATGTGTTTGCAGTGATCGTGTAATTGCAGCAATACAATTCGGAATTGTGTGTAAAATATGTGTGTTTCTTGCAGAGGAGGAATTAATTTAAGCAGGATACCAGTGCTATGACATCTCTGGTAGCCATGGCTAGGATATCGGCACACGAAACCATATTCCGGCACTGGGGCACCGCATCAACGGCAGCCTTTGCCTTGATCACTGTATCGAACCCGTCTCCGGCTAATGAGAGGTTATCGGGGTGGTCCTTCTCGGCCGTGTTGTTCGCCGTCGACACCACAATAACTGAAGCATCACATCCCTACACAAATTAACGATAGTTAACTACCGTCAAAAGTACACTGAGTGGTGATATTATAAGATCATGCATGCAGTCATGAATACACGCGGTGGTATACCTGCACAAAACAGTCGTGGAAGAAGAGGCGAAGCGTTGCTGGGATGGTGACCAGTGTCTGATTGAACTTGGCCGTGACGGCGTCGCGGACGATGGTCTCCACGTTGGGGCAGATGTTGGCGTAGTAGTCGCCACTCAGTTGCCCTTCGCTGAGTTCAGAGATTTGGCACAGGACTAATGTGATTGCTAACACAACTACTCTAAGTTTCGCCATGACTTGAGGGCTAAAGGACATTCTTAAGCTTAATTAGATAAGAGGTTAAGGAGGCTGCAGGGGTGGTTTATATATGCAGAAGGTTTGAGCTGTCTAGTGGTCAACAATCCTATATTGATACCTATGGATCCTTCAGTTAATGCTAAGCTTTTTGATCAACTGGACTGGTGAAGATTGTTATGCACATAAGGATGGATGAGAGGGGAGATGGGGAAGAGATCAGGTAAAAGGAGCATCACAAGTCAAAGATATATATGAGAGCAGTTATTGTAGTTGGTAGTAGTAGGGAACAGCTTCCTTGTATCAATTCTTGCCCCAATTATTCCATCTTTGATTAGTATCTGGTCTGATTTTGGATGCTCACATGTTTCTGGTCAATTGACAGTTTTCAGATTTTCTAATTTAAGCATTTATGTATATCTATAGGAAAGATAGGAGTCCCTATTATCAAATCAAAGTTTACTCGTTCAGAAAATTGGACTATGGAACATGAAAGGAGGAGTTGATGCAATCTTTATCAAGGTATAA
Organism: Pontederia paniculata; assembly: GCA_001647135.1. Lineage (NCBI taxonomy): Eukaryota > Viridiplantae > Streptophyta > Magnoliopsida > Commelinales > Pontederiaceae > Pontederia > Pontederia paniculata. The sequence goes on along the minus strand of LTAE01006072.1, from coordinate 14,113 downwards.
TAAGTCTAGCTATAAAAGAAGTCTCTCTCAAATGATCCAGAAATAACAGTACTGTTTTATGTACTGGAAGAAAATTTTGATCTCTTCAAAATTTTCCAATTATATCTCATTCTTGAGGATCCTCAAATTACTAATACTAGGAAACATATTGATGGCTATTTTTTTTTATATTCTGTAGTTCTTGTTCATTAACCATTTGGAATATTCTCATATTGTTGATCCTTTTTACATAAATACTTTTTTGTCTTGTTTTGTTTTTCTACTGGGATTTGTCTTATTTCTCAGGGTTGGTGCCTATGAGAAGCCCAGAAGCTTTAAAAAAAGAAAAGAGAAGCCCAAAAGAACCTTATTTTGAGACGCTTATATTCATCATCTTCGTCATTGTCTTATTTTTTCAGCATAAAATATCAGCAATTTTTCAGCTAAAGGTGCACCGCTGTTGGTCAATGTGTCTAATTAATGCCTATGCCTTCGTCTCTGCTTAAGGCACAAGTTATATGTGCAAAGCTATATGAAGCAACATTATATTTAAGCTTTGTGTATAAGTTTCTTTTTATATTAATATCGTATTCTTGTTCAAAGTATAATGTTGGCACATGTGAACTCAATATATATAGTAGAAAAAAAAACAAAATTGAATAGTGACCATAATAAGGAATTAAGAGATGACTACGAACAGATTAACAATAAATTATAAGTTTCTTTCTTTCAGAACCTTACTTCAACTTGACATTTGAATAGTGAGTCCACACGGAAGGATGAGGATGTGAAGTAGAAGTCTGTTTTTTTTATTCTTATTCCTCCTTTATCATAATCATGACCCGAATGTTGATTATGATGCTAGCTATCGAGGTAGTTTCTTATGATTTTATTTTTTCTCATATTTAATTACCAATGTCAAAAGGCGGAAATTGATGTGATTTTTACGAAATTAGCAAATAGTTTACTTGTAGATAATGGTCACTTCAATTTGTTTGATATAAAATAGTCTTAATTTCTTAAGAAGGACAAAGGAAGCTTTAGCAATAAAATGTTCAAGTTGATGTTACTTACTAGCAAGATTCATAACATGACTCACTCATGAGTTCAGGGTTCATATGACTTATGGACTAAAAGGCTGCCTTCGAGAATGATATATGTATGGGCTACATGTGAGTAGACCAATACCTTGAAGTCGCAGTTGAGTAATTTTTTTCATGTATCCAATCGGTTATTCTTATTTGACTAACCAGATTCAAAGTCAAGGTTAATTATCTTTGAAACTTTAATCTTGAGGGCATTATCATTTCTAATCTATTAGCCAATTTGATCAACCAAGTTCCAATATTGTAGTTCATCATATATACAGAGAGAGAAATATTAGTGTGCATACAAAAATTGTGTATGCACCGTGTATACACATACTATGGACCTTTTGATCAGTATCATTTTAATCCAACATGGAGGTTGTTTCTATTTTGGACAATCAGATTGAAAGTAATACTAAACCAAAGGGCCAAAGTATGTGCATGCACGGTGCATAGACAATTTATGTATGCACGCTAATATGTCTCATATATATATATATATATATATATATATATGACTGGTGAGATGATAATGCGCATACACTACGGTGTAATATGCAAATTGATCCCTTTTATGTCCAAAATAGAATACTATGACTGTTTTTTTATTGATGGGTGGAATATGATTAATAAACTGAATAATTAGCAATTCCAACTGAGAACTGGAATTGTTTCTCTCAAATTTTCTCATCGTTGGATTTTTTTTAAATGCTTCTATAATCGAATAATTAAGACAAAATAAAATTTTACCTTTTATCTTATTATTTGTCCATATAGGTCATGAATAATTATAAATTAATTGTGCTATCAATTTAATTTAAATGAATAAGCTTAATAGTCCACGGTACCCAATATTGTCAAACTCAAGCCCACCACGACGCCAACAAACCCACTTTTCTTATTATATAGCCTTTATTTTATTAAAATTTGTGAATGTTCTTTTAAAGAAAGGGTTATAAATAAATAAAATGTTTTTTAGCATAATGGAGAAGTAATTAAAAGGAAATAGTAGTATCAATGTAACAACTCAAAAGAAAAAGTAAAACGAAGAGTGGCCCAATGGCCCATTACACTCAATACTCATAATTACACCCCAAAACTCATTAGACCTACCTACATAAAACTCAAAACCAACCATAATGTTCATTTTCCATGTTCGTATTGTCTCTCTTGGACTCCATCTCCTTCTTTCTATAGATTAAGGTTTGAAGCTTCATTTTTCCCATGGTGATGGCACTTCAAGAGGGATTTGAAGGACAACAAAGGGGAGTACAAGAGTAAAAAAAAGGCCTAGAGGCTTATAGACGAGGAAGAAATAATAGAAAGAAAAATCAAAAGGGAAAAGAAATTTTAGAATAAAAAGGATTTTAATTCTAAAACCCTAAGGTACATAGAGGGATCCACTTCTCCTTCCAATATTATAACTTTGGCATTGTCTAATTTGCTGGTTCAATAGTGCTTCATCATGACCCATCATATGCATGAAGTTGGGAGGAAGAGCAATTGATTGATTAGTTGTTCAATTGTATGCATGAATGGATTAGATATTAAATCGATTAGCTTGTCATGTGATCCCTATCGGTATGGATAGATTATTTATGATTAGAATTGGAAAACCTAAAGACTATATTAAAGTTCTATGTATATGTAAATTTGTCAATTGTTATGTTGAAATCCTAATGTTTATATGACCATTAAACCTAGGGTTTATAATTGCTAGGTGAAACATAGGGATTCAAGCAAACTCTAAGGATTATGCTAGAATTGCATGATCACATGTAAAGTATTATATTATCATTTTTATGGTGAAATCCTAATGTTTATTATGAACTTTGAAACCTAGGGTTCATAAATGTTAGATGGAATATTGGAATATGAGCAAACCTAAGTATTATGGTTACAAATGCGTGTACACACGTAATTCAAAAAGTTCTAATTAGTGTGTGCGAGAAAACCCTAGAAATAGAATAGCAAATCGAGAAACTTGATACTAGTACATATCTCATGGCCCTTGAGAAAATCTAACGGTTGTGAATCAAATCCTCACACCCCTCGATATGAAGCCATAAGTCGTGAAATCAATAAATATGAAATAACCTTCATCGATAGCGATCGTGAAAACTATCTCACGCCCATGAACATCGTGAGCTCATGCCCGTGAAGGCAATATCACGGGTAGGGCTGGCAATAAGCCAGGCCGTTCGTGAGCGACTCGTGGCTTGGCCTATTTTGAGCCTTGCTCGGCTCGCCTTTCTAGATAAATAAGCCAGGCTCGGAATTAAAATTTGGTCTTTTTATTTAAACAGACTTAACTCGTTTATATTAGGTCTAGCTCGTTAGCTTATAAGGCCAACTTATATAATTAATATATATTATAAAGCTTAAAAGTGTTTAACATATGAGCCAAAATTATTAATAACTTTGATTCAAAAAAATCAAATGTAATGTCGAAAGAGGTACAATAAGTCACTTTTATTCGAAATTATTATTAATTATAGTGCGTTAGATATGTACAATGCTAAAGTGCACAATATTTTCTTTTTAATATTATAAATATAATTTAAAATATTATTTAATATATATTTATTAATTAATAAATATGGCTTAATAAGCTATTAAGCTAGGCTAGACTTCTTGAATTTAATAAACAAGTCAGGCCAAACTTAATTTGTAAGCCTATTATAGGCCTTTGGCCTAGCTCGTTTATTAGACTTCTTAAATAGGCCTGGCCTATTTAAGTGTTGACCTAGCTCAGCTCGGCTCGTGTCCACCTCTAATCACGGGCCATGAGGCCAAGTAGCCAAAATGATAGAGGTCATGGATTAGTGTTCACACCCATCAACATAAAAGGTTCATGCCCATGAAACCAGCCTTAGGGGGCGTGAAGTCGAAGAGAGAAAAATCACCACTTTGTATGAAATCCATTTCACGTTCGTGAAACCTTGAGTTCATGCCCATTTCACGGACTGTGAACAATAGTTATGGCATCCATTTTTATATAGATAATGAATTATTTATGCTCTTATTTCCTATTGAATTGAATTGTCTATCATGTTAATTACATTTCGTGCTTTTATGTTAAAGAAGCTTAGTGGATTATGTTGAATCTAGGATCTCGAGTGTGTTTTGATGATCACAAATTTGTAAGTGAACTTAGTCTGTACTAATGAACTTGTTGAGATGAATGCTATAACAAGTTGATTTAAGTTCAGGAGATGTTAGATCGACCAAAGCTAAAAGACTGGACGATCTATGCACAGGAAAGACATCTCAGAAGAAACATATGTGTGCAGTGGTCGTCCTAAGAACATAGAGTGGTCGACAGATGTTGAAGGAAGAATACATGTGAAGAGGAGCTGAAGCATGAGTGAATATATGAAGAAGGATCA
>LTAE01006071.1:0-22210 GCA_001647135.1 Pontederia paniculata | reverse complement strand
CATATATTACCGATCACATATATATATATATATATATATATATACTTCCAAACTTTAACTTCATGTTAACTTTTTCAAAAGGCTTCAACAAAAAAAATATTGGTGGCAGCATGTCTTGTGACTTGTTAGTTAATAACTGTGGAACTTGGAGACAAGCTGCTGATATTAAATAAATAAATAAATGAATCCAAGACGAACGGCAGCATATGAACAGATTCCTTATCCGCAAGAGAAGTTTCGAATAGAGTTTTCCCGTGACAATATATTGAATACATGTTATGAAATGAAATAATGGACAATGCAATAGATGACATATATGCACAGACACACACTACTTTTGGGGTGCAGTTGATTAACAATAATATCAGAATTTTGTTATCATTTGCAAATTGCGAGTCACGAGATCGTCGTGTAGGGATGGATAATCATTGATTGAACGTGAAAAGGCAAACACAGGATTTTTTATATGAATCTTAAAAGATCATGATTTATATAATTCAACCAATTAAATGTTAAGATATGATCCTCTTGAATAACACCGAGAAAAACTAGTCTCAAATTGGATTCCAACTAATGAGACAATATGCATATTTTTATTTTTAAGTTTAATATTATGTGTCGTTTGTAATGGAAAAAAACATTTTTCCGAAAATCTTACTTCTCTTGTAGGTCTTCTCATTTGAATGCTTGACTTGAGGTTGGAAGCGATAGATTTAAAGTGTGGCAATTAAACTTTTGGAAAACATTATTTGAATCAATGCAAATTTAATTTTCAATATCTATATTGCTCAACTTTTTAAATAAAATTATGTTTACATCACTCAACTTTTATGAAATCATTTTTACACCCGTCATATTTTGTAGAATTATATTTCAGATAAGTTATATTTGAAGTCATCATGCTCTTTGTTACGTCAAGAGGACTCATCAATAAAGTTAAGAAGGCTAAGTGACACATATTAACCAATTTACAAAATTATTAGGTTTTTGTTTAATAAACTTTAAAAAAGTTTATGCGAAAAGAAAATTGATAAAATTTTATTTTACCAAAAAATGGATGGTGTTCCGTACACCATGTAGACACCACTTGATATAGCAAAATAGTTTAACCTAAATTTTAAAATCAAGTCATATAGATCTTGATTTTATACAAGTTGAATGCCTCGTGTTTTTAAATGCAAAGTTTGAGCATCAAAATTATACTTTCAAAAAGTTGAGTGAACCATAACAATTCAAACCCAACCGGGAGGGAAGACCAAAATATATTTACTTACACATTTATATTATATATTCTCACGTCAACTACTATTTAGTAACAAAATAATTTTAAAAATTTCATAATTTGCAGAACATCAATAAAGACTTCACCATTCCTTCAAATCATAAGAGTAATTCATAAATGATTAATCCACAAGAAAGAAACCAGCCTATGATTTATCATTGAATGTATTTTTAATCATCATTGAAAAGTAAACAGAAATAAGATGCATTGAGAAACTTAGAAATTTTCGTAACCGGTAGGATGCTCTGATAATTGCATAATAAGAACACACGGTAATTGGAGAAGAGAAGGAAACTTTGAGATTTGTCAAGTTTGAAGACGCTTTAAAAAATGTTTATTGTTCCGGGTTTATACTTGAGCGAAAATTGGACCTTGTCATTTAAGTAAGCTTGACTTTTAAAGTTCGGTATGTACACAATATTTATGTATATGTAATCGGGCTATGTTTTCTAATGTGCTGATTATTTGTAAACATATGGATTACGACAAAAGAAATATGTTAATGTTCAATTACATACATATGTACATATATTACCGATCACATATCTATCATAGAAGAATAATACGTATCATATCACAAATTAAGTGGTGTATGGAAACATTTTGGTCATATCATAACCAAAATACGGATATTCTGATCAACAACTTAACCAGCAGAGAAATGGATATATGGAATATGAACAATACCTATACAAGTATTACAAAGAAAAAAGAAACACTATACATAACACTCGATATATGTTTTATTTGTTTCCCCAATTCCAGTCTATATAAGAGTCTGACAGCAATAAAATAAGGTAAGATGCTGCACTTATTTCGTGTCCAAGAGCAGGATGAGTTCACAAGGATGCAGAAATGTGTTTAAGAACCACAAACCCAGAGAGAACAGCCCGGTTGCGCTCCTTTACCTTGGTTTGATATATCACCCTGAATACACAACTTTGGTTTAAGTACCTAGGAAGTAAGATATTATATAAGTTCAGGAAAGTGGAAAGAGGCCTAGGAAAAATTTACTTGGGGCCATCAAGCCACATCTCTGTCACTAATGTCTCTCCTGGATATACATGCAGAAGAAAACGACCAAAGATGCTTTTCACTACTGTAGGATCTCCATTGCAGACAGATTTAATAACAGCCCTGACTGCAAATCCGAGAGAGCACAAGCCATGCAGAATTGGGCGAGAAAACCTTCAAGTTCACGTGAAAATTATATTGAGATAATAAACAATTTAGTCTTAGTGAAATTGTGATACATAAATAACTTTATGACTGCTAAGTTAAAAGCTTCATATCAGCAGCTCAATGCCTGCAGACATTGATGTCTACAGTTGATATCAATCAAGCAGAAAATAACATAGCAATGCAAAATATCTTAGATTATTAATAGTTTAAACTTCTACGATAGATGATCAGCTCATCATATTTAACAAAGCACCAGAGAAAGGTTGAAAAATGCTGAGTTTAAATCCGAATGGAGCTTTGATTAAAAAATATTTCTTTCCGTGGAAGACTGAGGCAGACCAAAATTATTAGCACTCACAGATGAGAGGGAGTATTATATATATATATATATATATATATATATGTAGCATGTTGAAACAAATGATAAGTTAATTTAATAACATAAATTATAATAAACAAATTGGAGAGGAATGTCCCCGATTTGAAACTTACTTTTCTCAGCCTCCCCAAGTGACTCATTTCTTCAGCAATATATATTACAGCATCCTAATACGGAATTGTCTTTTTCTACTTCTGGAGTTTTCACTTGCAATAGGCAAGACGCCAGCCAAATCCAGAATACAGCAATACAACTGAACAGGTACCAGAGCGTGAAGGCCTTTTAATGTTCAGATTTCAGGTATCTTCTTATCTTATACATGTTCGTTGCGACTACTATGCCAGCATGCCTGTCTCACATTTCCAATTTAAACAAACAATTGTTCTTCTAAAAAGAAACACTGTTCAAGGTTTCTGAAGGAAAATTCAAAGTGTCTCTTCACACTCATATATATGTTTTTTTTTAAAGGGATATATAGGTTTTCTTAGCTACAATTTTCTAATAAATCATATGTCAGCAAAAGTTTCTTTTTTGGTGTTATATTAATTTAGGCATAATTGTTTATTTTGATATTTTGATTCATAAATACCAGTCAATTATAAATATATGAATCACCACCATTTCATCCCTGAGAATGTATATCATATGTCCTTACATCCTACTTAGATATTATGACCATTCTTACATCCTACTTAGATTATGACCATGTTCTCAATGGATGTGACTATGGAAATGACTGTATGCTTAATAATGGTGAACCTCATAAATATTCTATAATTGATACTGGCGCTTTCTTTGCCTTCCAGAAAACGCAAACCAGACAGGAAAACTTGATCCAACAGAGTTAATCATGCATGAATCATTACGATGGTTGAGAATGAGAGTTTGATAGACAACTCAAAGTAATGGCAAGGACAACTCTAAACAAATCTATGATACGATCACATCAAATCCTCCTGCATAGCATATATGCTACTTCTTTTCACATTTATAATTTCCAGAATCTTATTCCTGTCAGATCACCATTCATGAAGCACAAACGGTAAGCCTGTCGGTAACTTATAAAGTTTGTACAAAAACATGTTCAAGACGAAGAATAAAAAAGTATTTCAACACCATCAGAAAGTTCCTGTTTCGGAAAACTGAAAGTTCTTCTGACGAACACACACATGGAAACTGTGATATCTGCTTGGATAGAACGAATAAACTGCACACAGTTTGCTGCTGCAGACTATATGCAGTTAGATGTGCACAAAGTATGCAGTAGCAAACTGCAAAACTGTTTGTGCAGGATATTCCTCATCATCTACCTGCCTAAAATCTTTATCGTATGAAATTTTGACATTTTGCCACAATAATGTCCAAGTAAAGATATTCAAGTTACTTTCCAGGTTTCCATTGATGATTTATTATGAAATTTTTTATATGCCGAACTTATCATTATAACCACTACTTCTGTTTAATAGAACAAACATAGAACAGAGAAACATGAAAGAACTTCGTTGAGGTGAACAATATGTCAAAGACCAAAATGAAGCAAGGCTGGGGCATAATAATGTGATGATAACCCAACTATTTGCCCAGAAGCAAAGGAAAAAACCAGAAAAAGAAAACTAGAAGAAAGTTGAACTTCGTACACATTACTTACCCTGCAATTTGTGCAACCATAGGATCCGAATGCAGAGGATTATAATCACCTGATAGCCTGTATAGTAGAGCCTGCATCATAAGACAACTTATGGTGTAGTTGTATTACAATGAGAGAAAGGCTCACTACTTTGGTAGTCTATAACAGGAATTGTCACTTTTAATATCATCAAGCATTTCATGCTGATATGTCAAGTGCATCATGCCACAAAGTTGGACCACGAACGGAAAGGTCTCATGCAGTTTCTACAAGCTCTAAGAAAACACATTATATTGGCAAGAACCTACACTATGCAAACAGAATAAGATGAATATTACATAGGGATATGTGGTCTAGAAAATCTCAATTGCATGTAGCAAAGCAAACACAAAGAAGAATGTTAACCAAATGCATTTGAAGGAACAGACGTCAAAAGTAAGAGCTCTATTCCTAGTGCCCACAGACAACTTGTTACAGCTATCCTGGGATAAAGAAAATTTTATAAATCAACTGATCGTTGTTTTCACAAATAGATTATGCAGTCTACAAAAACACTCTACAAGGATGAGTTTATTGTCCAACATCAACTAAAATCACAGGAAATAGTTTGATCAAGAAATAGTAAAGGAAATACTGAGTGAAACATGGTCATGAAAATGTGGATAAGATGACATGCTCTAGTTCATTAACCCAATTAAGAATTCTTGTAAGCATAAAACAATATAAGAAATTACAGGAAATATGAGACAATGTACTAAAGAAATTGGCATCCATATGGATGATCAAATACTCTACTTTGATTTGCAAGGAACAGAAATAACTACTGGTGTGACAGAATAAAAATTACAAATATGATTGGGATGGCGGGGAAAAGTGTGAGGACAAAACATGTTTCCCTGTGATAAGATACAAATAATTGAAGAGAAGAAAGAAATATGCAGAGGTGTTTCAAATGCAAAGAATCAAACAGTCAAGAACAAGGAAAAACTATAAGATAGTTCCATGGACTGAAAAGTAAAATAAAAGCAGAAGTCTGTAGGAGATTCTTCACCCACTGTACTATAAGGCAAACTAGGAGCTAACAATTGAAAGAATAGAAAATAAGGTGGTAAACCACCAGAACAAAATCACATGAAAGTTGCATACCTGGGGTAGTTGGGTACTGTCTTCAAATACTATTGAAGGTTTGCGTTGTTTGGGAATTGAAAAATGAGTCTGATCAGCTGGGTAGGTTTGATAAGTGTATGGGACTGAGGAACTTGAAAAACCTCCAGAACCACGCAAGAAGAGAGAACTCCTAGAAGAGCACATGTTATATTAATTACTAGATCGAAGGTCGCTGTCATATATGTAGTTAGTCAGTCACATCTATTTGACCTGTTCATGCACAAGATTTCACCAGTCTCTTTCAGATAACTTGTTGTCTCAAGCTCCAGAATAAGTGCTTTACCTGAAGAGTAGGAACTTGTTTTAGGAAATCCTCATCTGACTCCAGTAAAATCAGAAAATTGACAGAAGATTCTAGATGTGAAAGACCATCCCAAATTATGTATCTTACATATTATTAGAAAAGACCAATCAAGCTCAGCATAGCTATTTGCCTACATTCTGAGGGGAAATACATCACAGAGGATAATGACCCCAGAGATAAGGCAAACCAGCAAAATGACAATTGTTTTGACAAAATTCAAAAGATGTAAAAGTAACATAAGGTGAACATACCTTTGTCATGCAAGCCAGCAATAGCTACCTTGTTTAGAATCTGAGTAGAATGGTGAAGGTGTGTTAAAAGATTTTGCACTTACTCAAATAGAGTTTTTCCATGAGCATATCAACTTAAGTACTAAGAACCAATAGTTTAGATGCCTGACAAAAAGACCTCGTTTGGATAAGGAATACCACCAAGAACAACCGAGAACAAGTGCTTGTTCTCACTTTTTCTACCAAACACCCATTTTTCTACACTTATGGGTCCCACATCATTTATTGCAAGAACACACAAATTAGTGAGAGCAATGTGTTCTTGCTCTACCCAAGAACATGATTGTTCCTGGTGGATTAAGTATCTTGGGACATTTGTGAGGTCAGCTGCCCTTGACCCCGGAGCAAAAACTTTAAAGCCAAACGGGGCCCAAGAAAACATAGATGATGACAATCGATACAACAAAGAAGGATATGCATCTAGAACTTGCTATGTACACGTAGAATCGAAGTTGAAGCACAGATTACCAAATAATAACTGCAAAACTTTACACATTGCATTATTGAATATCTAACAAGTTTACACAAAGTTGCAGCAATAAACTAACATAACAGAAATTGGCAAAATCAAATAAATTCCTTCATGGAATGATGCCCCAGATTATCATCAGTAAGTTGGGTTAGATAAACTCAACCATAAGGTAAGGTAAGGAGATAAAATATGATAACTAGTAATAGAGAATTGAACTGAGGAAACCACAAAAAAGTAACTTATATAATTAGACAAATTAATGGAATATGAACTGAAGCATTTCGATTATCCAAATGAAAAACCAAAATATACACATATTTACTTACAATGTCTCATGAGGATATGAGCTTTTGTTACTACGATATTTAACAGGCTTACACCAAAAAAATAGCCCAAACAATAAAACATGATGTTTTTGTTGACATTATGGAAGTACTTTAACATATACCAGGTTCTCGCATCGTCTCTTTAAAAACAGATAAATTTAGAAACTTTGCTGAGAAAGGCACAAAAGTATAAACTGCACAAACTTCTCAGAAGAAAGAAAAGAGAAGAAACAAACACTTTCTCCATTTATTTAACTTCTAGATATATAGCCTCCCAAAATTTAAAAAAGCCTGACAAGTGACCTTAAAATTTCCACGACTTTACCAAATATTTCATAACATCCGACACAAATCAGGTGGCCAAGAAAATTAATGGAAGATTATTGTGCCAATGAGCTTACACAGCCATTTGAAGGAAGAGGCTTGTGAATTTCTATGTACTGCTGACCATGCAGGAGTAACTTTGGATCATATCTGGAAAAGGAACACAATATTCAAGATAAATTTGATCAGATAACAAGAAAAAAGGAAACATAGTTTCACTAGTTATGTGAAAGAGAACCAATCTAATAATATAAAGAATAAGCTTTCAATACAAAATGTCAATAATCATCGATAAGTAATTAAATGACTCACTTCAAACTGGGAATTCCCTCAATTCCTAGACCTTTACTGGTCCGGAAAGGAAATAAAGCTGCAAAGGTTGGCAAGACCTGAAATAGATTAACTCAATAAAAAAAGTTTACTCATAGTTAATACAAGAAAGTTCCAGGACCAAGATAATTGAAGGCTATTGAGCAAAAAATAACAATTAGGAACATATTGCATGCCTAAAAGTTAACTTGTTAATTGAAATGATTTGGCAATAACAAAGCAACAGTAACTAACATAAAACCAAACCTTGTTGCATTAACTTTGAATGTACTTACTGAGACCATGAGTTTCTAGAACATATAAAATTACTTTCTCGCAAATCATATTAAGTTTGAATCTCAATAAATATAGATTTCACAATAGATGTGCGGAATTAGATATGTTTATCCTTTCTCCCTACTCAGCATGTCCAGCTACTACAGTTTTAATCCTTCTACACTAAAGTAAAGCATTTTCTAGAAGTTTATCTCTAAAAAATATTGCAAAATATTATAAAAAATTATTCCAAATTGGAGAAAGAACTAATGTTGGCACTTGACTAATGTCAATACTTCTGGGAATCTCCATCTCCAGTCATTCACAAACTTCCACCAGCTCTTTATGCAGTCCGATCACTCAAAGAGGATATGAAAAATATTACATAGAGAATGAATCGAATATTTTATTTTCCGCAGATAAGGAATCAAACAATTTAATCGCATGTTAATCAATCAATTATAGCTACCCAATTTTTTTTTCAAAAGTAACATGATAATCATTGCTGTAAGAGAAGAAGTGCAACTCCAATTAACTAAAGATCGCACCTTTAATCAGAAGGAAACAACTATTGAACAGGTAGCAGTGAAAAACTAATTACACGAAACATACACTGAATCTTGAACAAACCTGGATAGACTTTTGCCCGTCCCGATGATAGACGTACTTGAGTTCCTTCTCATCCACCGCATCTCGAGCGCAAGCTCCGATGCTCAGAGCATAAAGCGCCGCGTCTCTGATAGCCGACGAAAAAAAATTAGAGACAAGATCAGAGATATTTCGTCGAACAGTTAGAGGACCGCACAGCAAGTAGAACTCGTACGCCTACTCGATCACTTCCGACTAACCTCTCAGTGTAGCAGAACGAAGCCTTCGCGGAGCAACAGAAGTACGAACAAAGCAATCAAACAAGTTCATCAAACCCAGAAAAGAGCGAAGAGAATAAGAGAAAGAGATCAAGAGAGGTTGCAAGGAGACACCTCGGGAAACTTATGGGAGAGCACCAGCTGCGGATCCATCGCCGTGGCGCGGATCGTGCACGCGCACGCAGGGAAGACGACGAGGACGACTGGGCGAAGAGGACGAAGCGGAGAAGGATGATATCCAAGGAGAAGAGCATAAGAGAATGGAATGGGATTTTGTGCAAGGTCTTTCCATAAGATTTCGTCTTAGTATTTTTTTCCCCAACTAATTAGGAGGGTGTTTAAAATAACATTTTTTTTTAATTTTACTATCCCTTAATTATTAACTATCGTCAGGAATGATTTATTTTTTTTAAAACAATTTTAAAAAATAAGAGGAGGATAAAGTCAATGCGTAAATTAAATAAATAAGTTGACATATTTTTTATATCAAAATTTAATTTAATTATGAAATTTGATTATATAGTAAATTAACTTCACATAAATAATAGTATACAACTTTAACAAATAACATTGAGATAAAATATAAGAAATTTATTGTTGCTTTTAACTCAAGTCCTTAATCCACGAGTTAATGAGCAAGTCGTGCAAGGACGCGAGATCTTGACAGGCCGCATTACAAATGCAATGCTCTAACCTATGAGCTAAGCGGCGCTCCCCGAAAAAACATTTGGGTCATCTCTTATAGCTCGCAAAGCGTACAGTTGGTAAGGAGATCGAACTTGAGTTCGAGTTTTTTCTTAGAAAAAATCATTCAATATTTGAATCTTAACGGTGATAGTAAAAATAATAATGTTAAAGAACTCACATCAAATTCATTGTTAAGTTTTTAGGTACAAAATACTTTTAAATCTTATCTAGTAATTGGTCTCCATGCCTACTTCTTTGTTCAAACACCCATTTATTTAATCAAATCATCAAATACAAAAATAGAATGACTATTCATTTTATAGTGTATTTTAGAGTAATTTTTAAAATTGATATTCCAATTTTACCTCAATTTTATTTATAACTAATTAGTCCGTCAACTATATAATTTTTTCACAATTAATTATTTTTATATATTATAATTATTTTTTGATGATGTGGCAGCCACACCCACATCATCTATTTTAATCAATTATTTATTGACGTAATAGCCACATCAATGACACAAAATGAACTCTTGAAAAATAAAGAATAAAAATAAAAATATCATTAGAAAATAACATATAAACACACAAAATTATTTGATAAGAGATAGACCTTATATGTTCATGATATGATAAAAGAACATTTACTATTTTCCGTTCACGATCTTATACGGTCACAAAGATTAAAAAAATACTCTAATGTTGCTTCAATTTCTAAAATTATAGTGATTCATGTTGGAAATAACATGTGAAGACTAATCACCCAATTATTTATGAAGTTAAATTATATAATTTCTCAATCATATTGTGATTATCCTTATTTTATTATATGTATATGATTTTAATAGTAGTACTTTGATGATTTTAACATAAAAATAGTAAAAGTTCTCTTATAAAATCGTGAACATATAATCTATCTTTTATCAAGTAATATTATGTATTTATATGTTATTTTTAGTGATATTTCTATTTTTATTTTTTATTTTTAAGAGTTCATTTGTGTGTTATTAATATGACTATCACATCAACAAATAATTGATGAAAATAGATGATCTACTGCCATATCATTAAAAAATAATTATAATATATAAAAGGAACTAATTATGAAAAATTATATAGTTGAGGGATTAACTAGTTACAAAATAAAGTTGAGGGATCAACTTGATATCCTCGATAAAGTTGGGGTACCAAGTCTAAAAATTACTTATTTATTTTATAAATAAGGTGTAAATGCTTTTTACACTATAATTTCATAGATCAATCCAATTGATAATATTGATAAGCACAATTGATAATATCGATAATTAATTGAAACTTAATATTTTAAGCTGATTGAAAAATCCATATTTAGAGTAATTATTAAAATGTTGAAATTAGATATACTCTTAAAATATTTTATTATTAATTATTATTTGTATAATACACTTATTCCTTACATTATGTGATAACTTTATTATTTTATTAATTTATAAATTACTTAGTTAAGTATTTATTTTATCATTATTTATTAATATTAAAATAGGTAAAATAAAAATGAGTTATTTACTTTATGATACATATAACAATTTGAATTATTTAAATAATTATTTATATCATTTTATATTTATCGACTAATTCCAACACTGCATTTGTAAAATACTTTTTATTAAAATTAATGATTAACTTGTTAATCACTATTAATTATTATTTTTTATTGACTATTCAAATCATTAGTATATGCTAAATACAACCAAAGATGTTGTTTGGCGGTGCACAAAATTTGCGCTTTAGACATTAGGGTGTGTTTGGTTGATGGAATATAATATTCCTTGGAATCATAACATTCCATGGAATGTGATTCTAAGGAATCATATTCCTACCAATCTAATATTATCACGTTTGGTTTGAAGTCGGAATCTATTTAAAATAAACTTAATTTTATAATTTATTTATATGAAAAGAGAGAAGATTAAACTAAAGATGATAATTATGTGAGAGAAAGTGAAAAAAGTGAGATATTAGAGGAGGAATAATAAAAAAATAAGGAGATAGAAAGTTATAATGTTAAAGAAAATATAAGTAAAAGATTATAGAAGAGAGAAAAAAAATATATTTGTGGAGAGAAAATATTATATTATAGGAGAGAGAAAATAATTAAATTGGAGGAAAAAAAGTTATGACATTATATTATAGGAGAGAGAAAGTAAGATATTATATGAAATAAAGTGAGATATTAGATGAGAGAGAAAGTAGGATATTATATTTGAGAAAACTAAGAAAATTAAAGGAGAGAAAAGTTAAATTATATTATAGAAGAGAGAAAGTAAAATATTATAGGAGAGAGAAAGCGAGATATTACATGAGTGACAAAAAATGAGAAAAATAGAGGAGAGAGAAAGTGCAATATTATGTGAGAGAGAAAGTGAGACATTACAAAAGAAAAAAATGAGAAAATTGGAGGAGAGAGAAAGTTACGAGATTATATTGTATGAGAGATAATTGGATATTACATGAGAGAGAAAATGAGATACATGGATGAGAGAAAAGTGAAATATTATAGGAGAAAGAAAGTGGGATATTACAAAAGAAAAAAATTAGAAAATTGGAAAGTTATGAGATGATATTATAGGAGAGAGAAAGTGAGATATAACATGAGAGAGAAAATAAAAAATGGAGGAGAGAGAAAGTAAAATATTATAGGAGAGAGAAAGTGAAATAATAAAAAAAATGAGAAAATTAGAGTAGAGAGAATGTTATGAGATGATTATAGGAGAGAGAAAGTGAAATATTAGAGAAAATTAAAAAATGGAGGAGAGAGAAAGTGAAATATTAAAAAAGAGAAAAAATGAGAAAATTAGAGTAGAGAGAATGTTATGAGATTATATTATAGGAGAGAGAAAGTGATATATTGCCTAAAAGAAATATGAGAAAAATGGAGGAAAGAGAAAGTAAAATTTTATATGAAAGACAAAGTATGACATTACAAAAGAAAAAAAATGAGAAAATTGGATGAGAGAGAAAATTATGAGACTAGATTATAAGAGAGAAAGTGAATTATTAGAGGGAAGAGAAAATTAAATATTATATGAAAGAGAAAATAATGATGTTGAAAGAAAAAGAATAGAGGAGAGAGAATGTTACAATATTAAAGAAAAAAATAAATGATAGATTATAAACGAGAAAATATCGATATTAGAAGAGAGAGAAAGTGAAAAGTTTATACAATTTTTTTAGAGGTGAAAATTTTTTTTTAAAAAAATCTAATTTATAATGCATGGTAATATAAAAGATTACCACACTTTTTGAGGGGAATGATATTCCTTTGATTTGGTGGAATCTTATTCCAAGGGGAATGTATGATTCCCAAATAGATTACTTAGTTGATCAATCCAAACATAGGAATATAACATTCCTGTATATATTCCAAGGAATCTTACAAAGATAGCTCCAACCAAACACACCCTTAGTTCTATTTGGGAGGGGAGAGGAGGAAAGCATTTAGACTAAACAATTTCGAGCAAGACCAGGATTCACATCTTCTAACCTCTACTCTCAAGAGATCTAACCTCTGCTCGAGAGAACTTGAGGATACAAGATAAATATTCGAGTGTGCTCATGCTTGAAAAAAATTGTGCGATGTTGTATCGTGCAAAAATTAACACCTGGACCAAGATTATTAAGATTGGGATCATACATCAGAAGAGAATGATAAAATTGAAAGGATTTAATGTTGATACACCCTTTGGATTGGATCAAAGATCATAAGATCTTATTAATAAATAAAAAAATATTTTAAAAATAAATATGTATTAAAATGTACATATATCCATGATTTGTTAAACATATTTTAATATTTTTTTACATTTTTTATTAACTTTTATCACTTTAAAAACTTTATGTGCTTAACAATAAGGTTCTATAAATATAATGTAATATATTATGATAATAATATTATATATATATATATATATATATATTAGATATATGACTATTAAAAATATACATCTATACAATCATATTTTAGTATTTTAAGTAATTTTATCATTTATTATTTTCCACTTTTTTATGCTTTAAAAATATTTTTTAATGTAATGTATTATCATTATCATTATAACATTTATTTCTTTGAAAGAAAGTACGAAAAAGAAAATAAAAAAATATTATTTAAACTAATATAGTAGGATCGGTAGGATCTTACGATCTTACCGATCCTACGATTTTGATCTTATAATTCTACTGATCCTATGAATTTGATCATTTAATTAAGATCGAGATCGTCGACCCATAATAGGATCGTACAAGATCGCAATGTTGACAATAATGATCCGGATATCTTGACTCATATTCGGACATGCTTAATGGTGCCACTTTTATATATTTTGTAAACAAATTAATTATTTTTTAAAATCTTAATTTTGTATATAAAGTTTATGCTTTAATCATATGATACTATTTAACATAATTATATCATAAATTGGTAAATTAGTGGCTACATAATAATATATGATATTATTATATTAATAATTATTATATATCATATAAGAAGATGCATGAAAATCTATTTATTATATAGGTTAAATTCAAAAATTATATTATGAGGGAAATTTGAGTTCAAGTTAAAAAATAGGTGACACCTTTTTACTATAAAAAATATAGTGTGCTATAGAAAAAAAATGTATTTAATATATTAAGATAAATGTCGGTGCCCAACTCTGCCGAACGCAGAAGGGCTCATGCTCATCATGTCGTGCCGAGTCTAATATTCCTGTGACTCGAAGCTTATAAAGCAATCAAGCTTTTTTTTTCTCTAACATTTTGAATTTTTGCAAAAGCCTATATTAAAATTTTATTTCCTACTTTTTAATTAAACACCTTAATTTAGATTTATGTGAAGCCTGCAACATTTAATCAGCTAGCAGGATTAGAGATATTTAATTACAATATTTAATAAAAGAATTAGATGATTAATAAATCAGCTAGCAGGATTAGAAATATTCTCAATAATAAATTAGGGTTGCAAGAATATATATTAAATTAATAAATCTTATTCCAGTAACACGATTATAACCAAACGGGCCTTACTCCACATAGATGATAGATGTATCAGAAATTGCTGGTAACCAAGTTATTATTTAATAACATGGCCCTAAGCCTCCGGGCTTAAGCCCCATCTTCCATTTAATAGCATTTGGCGACGTACTCTATTTTTTTTTTTATGCAAACGACTTTTCAAAAGAATTTGTCTAAACAATCAAACTGCCTGTACATCACATGATCTCTGTACTAAAAGAAATTGATCAAATGTTATTGAACTTGATACAAATATTAACATCAATTTTGCTCCTCTTTTTTTTTGTGACATTTTCCTCTTGCCTTCTCCATCACAATTGTTTTTCCATAGCTATGACCAAGACTAAACATTTCTAATAATGATTAGTCCAAAATTTAATCCTGAGATCACGTTATTTTTCTTTACAACTCGTTAATTGTTAAATTTTTGAAAGGTAAATATTCCAATTGCTACTATATTATTTGAGCTTCATGTCATCGTATGTGTGGTTATGATTGGTAAACTTTTTTCTCGATATGCATAAACTCGAACTCGTGTGATGATTTAAGAGATAAACGTTGTAGGAATTATTGTTGGTTGTTCTGCTACTCCAAACAATTATTGGGCTTTCTTCTTGGGTGACGTACTGGGCGTATAAACAGAAAATCTTTGATCCATAGTTTAATTATAGGATAAAATATTCGTGCAACTATAAATTATAGCACAACTCAATAATACTCATATATAGTGGAGTGGACTTATAAGCATACACCTTCACTAATAAGCCTAGATAATAATGGAGAGGAAGTTGATTGTTGTAATTTACAATACTACATACTCATATTCCTCATAATTATATTAGAATTTAAGTTATTTTATCTTTACTCGCTAAATTATAAAAGAACTTATAACTATTTCAACTTTTAAATTTTATCTTAACATAACTTCTAATTGTATTAACTTTTTTTATTTTGCTAGTTATAATTTTAGCCTTTACTAATATTTGGAAAAAAATAAATAAAACTAATAGTATATTTAATAAAAGAAATACTAAAATTTTAGAAAAATGCACATTTTACAATTAAAATTTATTTCCTTTTGTTATTTTCTCATATCATACAAATACATATTTTAATACAACTGATCATAAATGGAAAAGTCATAGTTAAGAGAAAACAACTAAGTTAAAATTTTGATGTAAAACTCAATGGTTATGTTTATTAAAAATATATAAAAATATTATTCTTTTTAGGATTGTTGGTGCACATTTAATTTAACATGTTATCAAATCCAAAGATCGTGAATTCATACCTCGATGTAGCTCGTATTAAAAATTAATTTTCTCTTTTTGTCTTCACGTGTTGAATTTTGGACTATACCAAAGATTCAGGCTCAACAAAGGGTCATGTCACTTTCCTGTCCCTATCTAACCCACTAGCCAAGCCTAGTGAACCAGTCGATCGGACTTTGAAGTCAAAGAAAGCTTTTTGTTAACAAGTCGGAGTTCGCCTGCCACTTTCTATCTGTCTAAGTAAGTCGAACGAAGCTGTTAAAGGGCCGCGAGGAAATTGTTAGCCATCTTCAACTTAGGAAGGTCTAAACTTAAATAGACTAAAAATACAAAGTCTGACACGTCAAAATTATGCTACTCGTATTGATTAATATGACTTATACATATTGATCAATACAATCGTATTGATCGACACGACCAACTCGTATTGATCAATATGGTCCTATTGATCAATACAACCCTAGCCGTTTCACTTGTACTGTTCTGCTCGAGAGTTTTTGGGCAAGCTATACTAGCCAATACAACCGCATTGAGCTCCATCTGTTCACCCCTCCCCCTTTTTTTTAGACAAAAAACATCCTTAATTCATCTAGGTTCAATGCTGAGTGTTTTTAAATCAAATCAACTAGGTTTATAGCATGAACTTGAACATAAAGCAAAGCATAACATAACGTGAATATTGTTGTAGTATGACAAGTAGTGATCACATGGATCACGGTCCTGATGAGTGTCCAACTCGTCTCCGTCGATTGCGTAGCGACAGGCGTCACTAGCTCGTCCGCAGCGGTGAAAAGGAACACACGTGCGTGTGTGATTTTAAACCGGATGCAGGTCCAAATATGGAAGGACAATGAGAATCAATTAAGGCGATGACAAATGAACGAGCAGGCATGCGTGATCGCACGATTGACGCGCGTAACGTCCGCTCGACGAGGGTGGAGTGTAGCATGCATGCAGCCGACTATAAAAGGTTAGGTACGCGAGCAAGGAACCCCCAACCGTGTAGACGAAATCCCTCTTTCTCTCTCTCATTCTTTCGCTGGTATCAGAGCGCCGACTACCGTTCTGCGTGATGCCTCTGACGCCTTCATCGCTTGAGCATTCTTCCTCCTCTCTACTTCGCAATCGCCTCTTGTCGTCACCACGAACCTGTCCTCACTGCACCTGGTGTGAACGACCCCTCCGATCGCTCCATCGATGCTTGTCATGGCAACCGGCGTTGGAGACGACAAGAAGAATCTGTACCGACTCGAACGAAATTGACGGTCCAAGGGTCTTCGCACGCATCCATCGATTGCTTCCGCACCTTTGAACTCATTGGACGATCGCCGAACCACCACCGACGACGCTCCCCTGTTTTCACCGGTGACGGTAAGTGCAGAGAAGAAGATGAACATTCTTCCCCTCTCTACTCATTTTTAATCCTAGCCGTCCATTTTTTCTCCCTCATTTGATCCTGACCATATATCAAGTGATTAAATTCTAGCAGTTAGATTTATTCTTGATATGTTAAGATTTGATTGAACGTGAACCGTAAGATCTAGATATGATATCTCCTATTTCTATCTAAGCCGTAGATCTATTCTTTTAAATATATGTTTTAATCTCAATCATTCATACTTGTTAGATTTGATCCTGACCGTTATAATCCTATCCAAACCTGAACCATCCGATTTACTTATTTGATATGATCATAGTTATAGATCTCATATGATATATATGTTTTTAATTTGGACGCTTGATGCATGTTTTATTTTAATATGAGCCGCCATAACCTTATCTAAATGTAGACCTTAGGATCTGATCTGATTAAATTTCAATCGTCTATTTAGATTTTTTGTTGTTTTAATCTCTATCGTTGATTAATATCCAATTTGATCCAAACCGTTATAACCTATATCTGTTCTAGACCATAGGATTAGATCTATTAAATTTGTTATATTCTTGACCGTTGATTTTTGTTTAAACTTATAAAAATTCATTTAAGTTATTCTTTTTCATTTCTGAAATTAGTTAGTTAATTATTGTTTAATTATTGCAGTTATAATTAGGATAAACTTATTGTTTATTGTTTTTAGATAAAAAGTTGATCTTATTATCAGAATATCCGAAAGTTATTTTTCTTTCAAAATTATATATATATATATATATATATATATTTGTTAATATTATCCGAAAACAAATTTTCATATATTTTCCATTGAATTCCGCTGCAGAGGACGGATGAGAGATTCGCCTATTTGGAATTGTGTCCTCGATAATTTTTTTAGAAAATAAATTTTATAATATTTTTTGCCAAAATTATTTTCGGACAAAATTAATAAACTTTGTATGTTTCTATTAAATTTTATTTTCGGGCTGATTGTTTTTGGAAAATAAATTTTAGAATATTTTCTGTCAAAACCATTTTTTGGAAAATAAGTTTATAATATTTTCTGTCAAAATTGTTTACGGACAAAATTAATAAACTTTGTATTTTTCTATTAAATTTTATTTCCTAACTGATTGTTTTTGGAAAATAAATTTTATAATATTTTCTGTCAAAAATTTTCTCGGAAAAAATAATAATCTTTATATTTTTCTATTAAAATTTATTTTCGGACTGCTTATTTTTGGGAAAATAAATTTTGGAACATTTTGTGTTAAAATTTATTTTTGGACTGATTAATTTTGGAAAATAAATTTTATAATATTTTTTGTCAAAATTTTTTCGGACAAAATTAATAAATTTTTTGTTTTTTCAAAACTATTTCAAACAGAATAATTTCTTTTTGGAAATAAATTTAATATATTTTCATTATACTTATTTTGTGGCAAATTATTTTGAAAATAAATTTTGTGTATTTTGTTGAATCTACTTTGGAAAAATTAACTTTAGAATTTTTTATATTAAATTTATTTTGACACAAAATTAATATTTGAAGTATTTAAAAAGTTTTTTTTGAATTTTTTTTGACTAAAAGTTATATTTAATTTATAGAAAATGTCTAAATTTATGATCGTTGAATTAAACAAATTGGATCTTAAAATGATGCCAACTACGACACTTGAGGAGTCGTAGAATATGATACGAGTTAGTTCATGACAACCTACAAACCTATATTGATACTTTCCACCAATACTTTGAGAAGGAGCTTCTGATGAACAGAAGAGAGTTCAAGGAGTGCCGCTAGAACAAAGGAAGTCTGGTGATGAAAAAGTGATGACCTTCATACTTATGTATATGGAGGACAAGCTGACTAGGGTTTTTAAAACCCACGAAAATGCTTATGAGCTTTGGGAACCTCTTAAGGAAAAATATGCGTAAAAAAAGAACATGAATATCCAATTGTTGTTGCATAGATACATTACTTGTAAAATGAAGTCGAATGATAACGTGTCCGACCATGTAAATAAGATGATTGTAATGGCGAAAGATCTAGAAGCTGCAGGGTGTGCATTACCAAAGTCATTGCAGACCACTTCAGTCTCGAATAGTCTCTCGCTTACCTTCGACATGACAGTCACAACTATGCGTGTAAATGAATCCATAAAGAATGTTGTTGAACTGCTCTCCATTTTGGCCATTGAACAAGACATGACCAATGGAAAGAAGAAGATTGATGTATTTGAAGTGGAGGATGCTGTTGAAGAGGAGGAGGAAAAGGCCCATGTTGTGCACCATCAACGCAAGCAAGTCAGGCCAACCTTCAGCCCCAAGAAGATGAAATTCAAACCTAGGGCAGGGCGCAATGTGACAAGAGGAGCTTGTTTTGCTTGTGAAAAATTTGGTCATTTTCAGGACCAGTGTCCCAACAAGTCAAGACAAGATGGCAACAAGGGCCCGCCTGACGGACAAGGAGGCAAAAGATCGAATAAGGGAGCATACACCAACAAGTCCTTATTTGCCATGTTGGTGGAGTGTAACGCAACAACGATAGACATTAAAGGGTGGTGGATCGACTCTGGAGCGACTCACCACATTGCGAAGACCATTGAATGTCTTATTAACTTCAAAAAAATTGCAAAAGGGGTACAAAGGATCTACATTGGCAATAACAACTAGCTCAATGTGGAGGGCATTGCTGAGTATAAGCTAGATCTAGGAGATAGTTTTGTGATACTCAAAGATGTGTTGTACGCACCTAGAACAAGGCGCAATTTTATCACTGTTCCTGTCCTTTTGCAAAAGGACTTTAAAGTTATGTTCTACAATGGTTAGGTCACCATAGACAAGAACAACATGGTGTATGCAACCGGAAAGTATGTATCTGGTCATAACTTGTTCTACCTGAATGTAGTGAGTCTGACAAAATAAAAGACTCTTTCCTGTACTCTTTGTGTTATATGTCTGACTATGATATCTGACATAAGAGATTAGAACATACAGAAAACTAAAAAATGGAATAAATAAAGAAGATGAATTTAGTGTCCAATATTTTTGGAGCAGGGACAATGCGATGTGAGTACTGCTTCGCCGGGAAAATGACAAGGACTCCATTTTCAATGGGAACAAGGTCAACTGAGTTGTTAGAACTAATTCATTCTAACATTTGTGGATAATTGAGTGTACCTACTATAAGGGTAAAGAGTATTTTATTACATTCATTGATGACTATTCTAGATATTGCTATGTATACCTCTTAGAAAGAAAGTCAGAAGCTTTCGAGACTTTCAAGAGGTAGAAGACACTAGTTGAGAAAATGTTAGGAAGACCTATTAAGTGCTTGAGGACAGATAGAGAAGAAGAGTATACCTCTCGGGAATTCGAGGTCTACTGCATTTCGGAAGGCATACGTAGGCAGACTACGATGCCATATACGCCACAACATAATGAGAGAAAGAATAAGACTCTGATGAATGCAGTAAGATATATGTTGTCCACTCGGGTATGACAAAATATTTTTCAGATGAAGCTTTGCTGACCGCGAATTACATAGAGAACAAGATTTCCACAAAGTTCATAGAATCAACTTCATATAAGTTATGGAATGGCAGGAAGCCTGAGATGCGTCATCTCCGAAAGTGGGGATGTAAGACACACATGTTGATTCCTAGTCAGCTTAGGGACAAGCTGAATTTGAGGACAGAAACATGCAAATTTATTAGATATAGAGAACAATCCAAAGGATACAGATTTTTCCATCAGGAAAAAGACCTCATAGAGAGTCGTGATGCTACTTTTGTCGAGAATGAAAAGAAGTATTCAGGAAGGATGATGATCCCCTCTCGATTCTAGGAGATGATGGACACAACTCAGGTGATCCATTGTACTATCCAGCAGTGGGAGTTGATGATCCACCTCCGAATGAGATATCCTTGGATGTGGTGGAACAAGGTAGTTCCACGAGTATAACCGGCACCAAGCGCCCACAGATAACACCCACACATTTGGATGATTATGTATTGTACGAGTGAGAAACATCGTGTTACTCCGTTGATATTGAGATAGAGGAATACAAATCATATCACCCTAAAAAAATGATGGCTTCAGTGAATCGGAGTCATGAGCGGCCGCCATGAGAAATGAATGGACTCAATTCAAAACAACGGAGTGTGGGCATTATGTGACCTTCCAGAGGGAAGGCAACCCATAGGATGTACATGTTTATTCAAGAGAAAGTACATAGCTGACGGTTCTCTTGATAGATACAAAGCGATATTGGTGGCCAAGGATTATACTTAGCAGACCAGGATAGATTTTCAGAAGACTTATTCTCTAGTGACTAAGTTTGCGTCAGTACAGACGATCTTAGCCATAATAGCATATATGTATTTGGAGTTATTCCAAATGGACGTCAAGACAACATTTTTAAATGGAGACCTATCAGAGGACATATATATGGGACAACCTGAAGGGTTTCAGGTGAAGGGTCAGGAGGATAAAGTATATAAACTCAAAAAAACGTTGTATGACCTAAAACAATTGTCTAGACAATGATATTTGAAATCCCATGAGACGATAGTCCAATTTGGTTTCAGGACGAACAAATTGAATCATTGTGTTGTAGGATCTGAATGGCACCAAGGGGGGGGGGGTGAATTGGTGTATTAAAAAATCTTACTCTCTTTTAGGTTAGTTTAGACAAGTTATCAGCGGAAGCTTATAAATGCAAACATAAACAAACAGAGAAGAGAGTAAAGAGAAAACGAACAAACAAACGAACACCGAGTTTGTTGACGAGGTTCAGCCAAACTCCTGGCCTACGTTCCCGCTCCGGTCTTCTCCCACGAGATCTCCGGAGATCACTATATCCTTCTTTAAGGGCGAAGGCTCCCTTACAACTTCTCTTTTCTTGCACGAGGACTAGGAGACAACCTCTTACAAATATCTCTCAAGAGCTCTTGAACCGTTCTCACAAGGAGAACTAAGGCATTCACTCATTCGCACAATGTCTGTCAAAGTTTGCCAAAGTTA